>JANAVB010006800.1:12689325-12777432 GCA_029216955.1 Iris pallida | reverse complement strand
GGTCTCGGTCGATACGTCTCTTCCTGATCTCTAGCGAAAGATCACTTTTCTGGAGGGTACTGAAATCAACCTGTTAATGATGCTAGCAAATTGCTTGATTGGCTGCGTGCAAGCGCTATTGGTTCAATGGGTTCTTAATACCATTAATCCGTCTCTGAAAATCTTTGCCGTACTTTGAGGAGGTTTATGCAAATCTCAGGTCCCTGGGTAACAACGATCCTTCCAACCCTGGTTCTTCAAACTCTGATCGTCTGATGGTAAGAATTCTTCTGCCCTTGGATATTCGATACTGGGGCTACTCTTTATGCGACAGGCTCTCGTGCCTGTTTAGTCGATTGCTTTGAGGCCCTGTCTGTCCATGATTTTGCCTGATGGAAGCACTATGAGGCTGTTCAGAGAGGCAAAGTATTTTTGACTGCTTCGTTGGTGTTGACGGATGTTTCTCTATATTCCGACGTTGACTTATAATTTGATCTCTGTCTCCCAATTGATTGTGCCAGAAATGTGATATGTTAATTACTCCTGATTTGTGGTTTTGTTCAGGACCGAAGTACGAGATGGTGATTGGAGCAGGTGAACAAAGGGTGGACTTTACTTCTTGAGGGAGGTTCCATCTTCTTTGGCTTCTGTAATCCTGGCATGCAAAGAGAGTTTCTAAGGTGTGGCATAGTAGACGGGGCATCCTTCAGATAATTAATGCAACTTTACCTTTTCTCTCAGTAGTAGTGTGTTTTCTCATAAGGCTTATGATATTTGTCATCAAGCTAACAGACTCGTGATGCTTTTCCTGATAGTATAGTCGTGCTTTGAGATACTTTGAACTTATCCACTGGATCTGTATGGACCATATAGGTTCCGTCATCTAATTGGGCACGGTATTTTTTGACTTTGGTGGATGATTTTTTCTAGAGCTGTTTGGTTTTTTGTTGAAGGATAAGTGTGCTGTCTATTCTATATTTCTTAAATTCATTGCTATGGTGAAGCGTCAGTTTGGGGCCGATGTCTGTCGTGTGCGAGTGACAATGGCACAGAATTTAATTGTTTACGAGATTATTTTTCATCTCAAGGTATAGTTCCAAACATCCTGTGTTGGGACCCTCAACAGAATGGAATGGTGAAAGAAAACTTCGACATATTTTAAATGTCGCCAGGGCATTAAGATTTCAGGTTCTCTTTCTGTAGATTTTTGGGGGGAATGTGTTTGGGTGCATGTTATCTCATAAATAGGACACCTTCTAGTATCTTGCATTTTAAGTCTCCTTATGAATTTTATATGGTTCGGCTCCTTCGTATGATCATCTACGTATTTTTGGTTTCTGTGCTATGGGTATGATTTGAAATTCCGACACGATAAATTTGTTAGCAGGAGTAGAAATGTATCTTTGTTGGGTATCCACTTGATAAAAATGGATGGAAACTGTATATTTGAGACTGGTGAATTTTTTTGTCCCTTGATGTAACTTTTTATGAAAAAGAATTTCCTGGTGTGGCTCTACTAGCGAGATGTCTTCTGCGACACACCATACTCTGTTGAGATGCCGGGTGACGATATAGAGACTTTTGGGGTGGTGCCGGCTACGGTGGGTTGAGGCCGGAGTGGTTGCTTGGCACGGCACCGAGTAGCGAGGATGCACAGGTAGCTGCAGAAGCATTGACTGAAGAATTCGCTGGGAAAATGCGGATACTACTAATGATACAGGGGATACAGTGTTGCCAGAGGTGCCGCGAGTAGTATTGGGAAGAGGAATGAGAAGAAATCACAGCCAGTGCGATTACAGGATTTTGTAACGAATGCTATTCGAAGTAAAAGTCCCCCCCTTCACCACAGTTCATCTGTTCCCGTCACTTCCTCAGGTACTTCGTATCCTCTAACACAATTTCTACGTTATGACATATTTACTGCTGGACACAGAGATTTCTTGGCATCCATCACTGCAGGTGTTGAACCTACTTCATATCGCCAGGCCTTGCGAGATTAAGGCTGGCGCTGCACGACCCGCACCCTGATTAGGGGCACGAGAAGCGGTTACGTCCAGCCTACGCCGCAGTATCGCGGTAGAACGCTGTATATGGGTCTGTAAATACTACGACTAAACATAATGTACCTGTACAGTATATACACTCCGAACGAGGATAGAGCATACTGCCTCAATCACATAATCAAAACTAAGGTAGAAAGCATGGAAAAAAGATATAGAATAAGCAAGATCGAGTCCAGAAATATCCACAACCACAGCTAACAAATCCAGAGTCTCAGAATAATATAAGTATAAGATGCTACAACTGAAATAAACTGCTGGCTCGCAGGCCAGGCAAACCTAACTAACTAGGCTACTCCGGGTGGCGAAGTCAAGAGGCTCTACCACTAAGCCCCTGTCTAAGTCAGTCCATCAGACTCTATCCCGTAGTAAGTCGGGCAATCACCCTCTAAATCATCTGTAAAATTTGTCAACGGTATCCTGTCAGGAAATGAGCAAGTACAAACACTAACAGCAGTTCCATGTGAATTGACAAAGCTATAAGAGACAGTATAATGAAATACAAGACAAAA
Source organism: Iris pallida (assembly GCA_029216955.1). Lineage (NCBI taxonomy): Eukaryota > Viridiplantae > Streptophyta > Magnoliopsida > Asparagales > Iridaceae > Iris > Iris pallida. Next base: position 12,774,881 of record JANAVB010006800.1, on the reverse strand, counting down.
TCAACTGGAATATATATCATGATGTGAGTACTGCAAAGGACGATAATGTATATGTATATATAGGATGACTTGGGAACTATTCGGAAGCCGAGTTACAACCCTTAAACCAAACAAGGACCGGGGTTGTAACCCTTCTCCCGAACAGAACTTCACCCTAAGATATAATATAAAAGGTGCCTTGAATTATTAGTGCGTCATGTGATCGGCTTGGAAAAGGCTTTCCATCTGACCAACTATGAACCATGATACAATAGAAACGATAAGGCCGGTCACCATGAAAAGCTATGAACCGTAGGGTAAGGCTTACCCGTCGTGAGGTGAGGATTAGCTATGAACCGTGAGTACCATAGAACCATGTGGAATTGATCACACAACCACTAATAACTCCCCATCCCCGAATAGTACCATGGATCTGGACATGACACGTTATTACACGGGATTCCATAAGGGTAGCAAGTCCCCTTTTGAAATCGGTGTCTATACCAATACACTGAACAAGACAAAACATGTATCAATATACCATGAAACTCTAGGAACAACATCCCATGTCATGATCCAACATATACTAGTCCGTGTACTGCCGTGACTGAAATCGAGTATAACACTACAACTGAATCGGATATAGCAGATATCAAGACAATGAAACTATCAGTGAATGTACTCGCTGTAGTCCTGAGCTGATAGGTGAACAGATACTCAGAGTGATTACAGACCTAAAATAAGATACTATGAGTCAAACAGGGCTAAATACTGAAAAAGGAAGCTAATACAAGCCATGAATGCAAGTCTAAGTCAATACTAGGTCAATCTAGTCAAACTGAGTCATACTAGGCCATACTGGTGCATACTAGGTCATACTAGGTCACTGGAATCATTCCAGTCAAACTAGTCAATCGGGATCAACGGTTGACTTACAGTTGACTTTTGGTCAAAAAGTCAACTCTGGTCAACTCTGGTCAACTATGGTCAACTATGGTCAACTCTAGGTCAAACTAGTCTAATGTTGACCAACTTTGACTTTTAGTCAACTGGTCAACTCTGGGTTGGTTTCGGTCAAATCGGGTCGCTTAAAGGCTAAGTTTGACCTTCGGTTGACTTTTGTTGACTTTGGTCAAAACGGTCAACCGACGTCAAACTAGTCTTAGAGTACCATATTTGATTATTACCAACCACGGGGATCAAGTTCTAACACCATCTTAGGCTTCTAACACAAGTATCCTATTCCTAGCAAAACTAGGATTTACCCTTCTAAGGTAATCCGATACCTTGCCAAAACCAATGAAACCTTGCAAATACCCATGGAACTAGCCTAGACTCCTTAGGGTAGTTAGATATCAACCTATCTAAGGCTTACCTACCAGAAAATTGGGTATCCTAAGTATCTAGTCATGTTAGGATACGGGGTATAGGTTTACCCTATTACCCTATTCTACGTCATGAATCTAACCCTTCTATCTACCACACTCACCCCCCACTCATACACAACACCTCACACACAACCTCACAAGACACCTCTCCTCACATAGACCTCTCTATAAGTTTTCTAATAGGTTTAGACACTAGGCTAACCTATAGGCTACCTTACACACTCACACAACCCTCAATATTCCTCACAACTACACACACACCACAACTAATTGTTGGACTGATTTGAATGTTAGTGGACTGAAATGGACAGCCCCTATCCCTTCTAAATTATCACACAACCACAACCATTATATATATATACTCCCATATAAACCACATCTATATATATATCACATATAATATATTCAACATATATATATCAACTATATAATACTAGATACATAACTAAATGGAAATGAACTCCCAACCAAAACTCGCCCCACAAATCTGTGGCCGAACCTGGGAGCACTCTCCCTCCCCCCCCCCCCCCCCCCCCCTCAAACATCACCATAAATATATATATACATCTATATAACCACATATATATACCATATATATATATTAGATAATATAATATAATAATATATATATATAATATATATATTATATAATATATATATATATATATATATATATATAATATATATAATATTATATAATAAATATATATAATATCTATATATATCACTAGGTGGTATAACAAATGGCATAAACCACCACCAAACCCCTCTACCACTACCTGGCCGAAAAATGACAGCCACCTCATGCCCAAAACAACATCACAACAACACCCCACAACATAAAAGTCACCCTATATATATTATATATATATATATATATATATATATATATATATATTATATATATATATATAATATATATTATAACTATATACCAATACACATAGAATAATATGATACATTAAGATACTCAATGAATCCTCTCTACAACATGAAAAATCTGAGATATATTAAGAAACACACAAAAACAATATTTAAACATTAACCATGGGTCAAAAAGGGGGTTTTTTCTATTGGGACACAAACCTACAAGTGGACACTCCTAGAAATGTCCAAAGGACACAAAAATGGTCTCAAATGATGGCACCACCATGGGAATCATCATGAAGGGTTCCTACATGATCTACATGAGAAAAGAAAGAGTTTTGGAGAAGAAATCACCTTGGTTGGAGAAGAAAATCAATGGAGCTTCAAAAAGTAGATGGAGCCTTTGGGGAAGAAGAAGAAAATGGATGAGGATGAAATGGAAAGTTGTTTTCTCTCTCCACTCTATCCCCCTTGATGTGGCCGGCCACCCCCTTGTCCTATTCCCCCTTTTGGTAATTACAAGTTTGCCCTCCTATGAATTAAATGGCTAAAAATAGGAAAAGGGTTAAACCGGGGGTAGTTTAGTCAAACCGAAACCACTAATCTCTAACTAATTATTAACTAAAATAGTAGTCTAGTCTCTAACCAAAATATCTAACATGTGGGCCATGGCTAGCTAGTGTGTGGGCCCGCTAAGGTCAAAATAAACCCCGGATCCCCGAAACAAGTCAAAACAAGTCGGAATGAATTAAAATTCGAACCCGATTCAATAACCCCAAAATAATACAATAAATAAATAAATAATTCCAAAATAATTTTAAAAGTAGAAAATGACAAAATACCCCTATTTTTAGAAACTGGGGGTGATAAATCTATCCACCTTAAAAAATTTCGTCCTCGAAATTAAAACCAAACAATAGTAAAATCTCAAATTCACAAGTCATGGCAAATTTGTTCTTTAAAAAAAACTCAAAATCAAAGCAGTAATTAAATGACTAAATTTATAAAATTTTAAAATTTCTCACAAATTTAAGTCTATCCACCTTAAAAAGAATCATTCAAAAACTTAAAACGAAGCAACACAAAAATTTCATGCAATTTGATAATCATATGCGTCTGTCCAATAATCATGATACTCAGAATCTCCGTCATGCCAGTGAGCAAGGCTACGATAATCACAGAGTCCTCAACTATGGTACATACCTCTAGAATCATGGTATTTAAAATTTTCGTATTGCCGCATGCTTGGCAGCGAAAACCTTAAATTCCCACACCCGAGAAATACGACCATAATCCGACTTTATGTCCTCACTATGCCTGCTAGCATGACCCTAGAGGATTCTAAAATCTCATAATCGAGGCGACCTAGCCCATACGACTTATCTCAGAAAAAAATCACACCACAAGAACAACTTTCATCAAACAGACAAGGAACAGATGGAAACGAATTTCAAACAGTTAATAAGGAAGCAAATACGGAAATGAGATAGAAAGATCGGAACCTGCACTCTGCTCTGCTACTGCCTGAGTGGGCTCAACTGCCATGGTGAAAGCATGCCCCTGCTGGCCTCCTCTAGCCTGCTGAACTCTGTCCTGGCCTGTCTGGCTAGCTGCACGGACAGCACAGTCCCTCACCTGGTGGTTTGGAGCTCCACAGAATAAACAGACTCCCAGCTTCATCCTGCAAGCCTCCCGGGTGTGCCCCATCTTCTTGCAGAAGGTACACTGGACATCCTGCCTCCGGCCCTGTCCCTGATGCTGCTGGGCACGCGCCGGTGCCTGCTGAAACTGCAACTGAGGCTGCTGCTGCTAGAACTGCCTCTGCTGGAAATATGGGCGCTTTGCTGGCCCTGCACTCGAACTGGATCCCAAAGCGTCACTGCTCCTCTTCGGCTTGAGGCCGAAGTCCTCCTCCGCAATCTGAGCCTCCATCAAGATCTGCTCAAATGTCGCGTCTCGTCGCCCAGATGTGCGAGTGCGCACTGCATGAATGAGACCCCTCCTGAACTTCCGGGCCTTGCATCCCTCATCCTGAACCAAACTCGGTGCAAACCTGCTCAGGCGGAAAAACTCCGCTGCGTACTCGTCGACCGACGAGCTCCCCTGCTCCAGACTGGCAAACTGCCCCTCTAAAGCTGACACGGCTACGTCCGGGTAGAACTTCTCCTTAAAGAGTTTCCTGAAGTTCTCCCAAGACAATCCCCTCACTGACGGACGCGGATCCGTGCGGTACCACGTCAGCACTATGTCGAAGAACTGGCTCGCTGCAGAAGTCACCCACAAAGCTCTCGGAACCTTTGCCAACTCTAGACTCCGCTGGACATCCTCTAGCCAGTCGTCTGCATATAGGATACCCTCGGTACCCTTGAAATCTCGCGGGTTTATCTTCCGGAAGTCGAGATATGTACCGGGCCTCCCCTGGCCCTGCTGCTGTGCTGGTGCTCCCTCAACTGTAGCCGGTGCACCTCTCTCCACTGCTGCCATAGCTAACTGGTGCGAGTTCTCCATCGTCTGTCTCAACACCTCTGTCTGGCGCTGCTGCGTCTGCAACATCTGCTGCAGGAGGGCCATCATCCCCTGGGTATCTGCCGGTAGCTGAGGCGGCGGTGGAAGAATGTCTGGAATGACCATAGACGGTCTCGCTGCTGGAGGTGGAAGACCTCCTGAAACCGTCGCTGCCGGTGCTTCCGCCGGTAGGGCAGGAACTGATGTGGCTGCTTCCTGAACTGCAGCTCCCCCAGCTGGAGGTGGAAGACCTCCGGGAACTGCCGCTGCTACTCCTGCCTGAAGGGCAGGAACTGATGCTACTGCACTCTCGACTGTCAGTCCCGTAGCCGGAGGTGGAGGACCTCCCTGATCTGACCTCTCTAGAACTGTACTAGGACCCGCTGCCTGAGAACGAGTGATTGTCATCCTGAAGATGAATTGAACCCAAGAGATCAATATGGCACATGATAGGAATATCAAAGACGGACAATTAAATTCAATGCAAAAGAATTTGTCATGGTAATCAAAAGATCAGAGATTTCCTAGCATGTGATTGAGTAACTCCTATCATACCCTAATCCTATATCCTAATCGCAGGCTCGTAATTAGCACTCTAAGTCGAGCACCATTACGAATTCGCACTAGTTGCGACACTGACCTGCATGGGCCACCACAAAAATGTGTCACGACCCGCACCCTGATTAGGGGCACGAGAAGCGGTTACGTCCAGCCTACGCCGCAGTATCGCCGGTAGAACGCTGTATATAGGGTCTGTAAATACTACAACTAAACAGATAAATGTACCTGTACAGTATATACACTCCGAACGGAGGAATAGAGCAATACTGCCTCAATCACATAATCAAAACTAAGGTAGAAAGCATGGAAAAGAGATATGATAGAATAAGCAAGATCGAGTCCAGAAATATCCACAAGCCACAGCTAACACAAATCCAGAGTCTCAGAATAAATATAAGTATAAGATGCTACAACTGAAATAAACTGCTGGCTCGCAGGCCAGGCAAACCTAACTAACTAGGCTACTCCGGGTGGGCGAAGTCAAGAGGCTCTACCACTAAGCCCCTGTCTAAGTCAAGTCCATCAGACTCAATCCCGTAGTAAGTCGGACAATCACCCTCTAAATCATCTGTAAAATTTGTCAACAGTATCCTGTCAGGAAAATGAGCAAGTACAAACACTAACAGCAGTTCCATGTGAATTGACAAAAGCTATAAGAGACAGTATAATGAAATACAAGACAAAATCAACTGGAAATATATATCATGATGTGAGTACTGTAAAGGACGATAATGTATATGTATATATAGGATGACTTGGAAACTATTCGGAAGCTGAGTTACAACCCTTAAACCAAACAAGGACCGGGGTTGTAATCCTTCTCCCGAACAGAACTTAGTCACCCTAAGATAATAAATATAAAAGGTGCCTTGAATTATTAGTGCGTCATGTGATCAGCTTGGGAAAGGCTTTCCATCTGACCGACTATGAACCATGAATACAATAGAAACGATAAGGCCGGTCACCATGGAAAGCTATGAACCGTAGGGTAAGGCTTTACCCGTCGTGAGGTGAGGGTATAGCTATGAACCGTGAGTACCATAGAACCATGTGGGAATTGATCACATAACCACTAATAACTCCCCCATCCCCGAATAGTACCATGGATCTGGACATGACACGTTATGATACGGGATTCCATAAGAGGGTAGCAAGTCCCCTTTTGAAATCGGTGTCTATACCAATACACTGAAACAAGACAGAACATGTATCAATATACCATGAAACTCTAGGAACAACATCCCATGTCATGATCTAACATATACTAGTCCGTGTACTGCCGTGACTGGAAATCGAGTATAACACTACAACTGAATCGGATAAGCAGATATCAAGACAATAAAAACTATCAGTGAATGTACTCGCCTGTGGTCCTGAGCTGATAGGTGAACAGATACTCAGAGTGATCACAGACCTAAAATAAGATACTATGAGTCAAACAGGGCTAAATACTGAAAAAGGAAGCTAATACAAGCCATGAATGCAAGTCTAAGTCAATACTAGGTCAATCTAGGTCAAACTGAGTCATACTAGGCCATACTGGTTCATACTAGGTCATACTAGGTCACTGGAAGTCATTCCAAGTCAAACTAGGTCAATCGGGATCAACGGTTGACTTATAGTTGACTTTTGGTCAAAAAGTCAACTCTGGTCAACACTGGTCAACTATGGTCAACTATGGTCAACTCTAGGTCAAACTAGTCTAATGTTGACCAACTATTGACTTTTAGTCAACTGGTCAACTCTGGGTTGGTTTCGGTCAAATCGGGTCGCTTAAAGGCTAAGTTTGACCTTCGGTTGACTTTTGTTGACTTTTGGTCAAAACGGTCAACCGACGTCAAAACTAGTCTTAGAGTACCATATTTGATCATTACCAACCACGGAGATCAAGTTCTAACACCATCTTAGGCTTCTAACACAAGTATCATATTCCTAAGCAAAACTAGGATTTACCCTTCTAAGGTAAATCCCGATACCTTGCCAAAAACCAATGAAACCTTGCAAATACCCATGGAACTAGCCTAGACTCCTTAGGGTAGTTAGATATCAACCTATCTAAGGCTTACCTACCAAGAAATTGGGTATCCTAAGTATCTAGGTCATGTTAGGATACGGGGTATAGGTTTACCCTATTACCCTATTCTACGTCATGAATCTACCCTTCTATCTACCACACTCACCCCACCACTCATACACAACACTCACACACAACACTCACAAGACACCTCTCCCTCACATAGACCTCTCTATAAGTTTCCTAATAGGTTTAGACACTAGGCTAACCTATAGGCTACCTTACACACTCACACAACCCTCAAATATTCCTCACAACTACACACACACACACACAACTAATTGTTGGACTGATTTGAATGTTAGTGGACTGAAATGGATAGCCCCTATTCCCTTCTAAATCATCACACAACCACAACCATTATATATATATACTCCCATATAAACCACACCTATATATATATCAACATATATATATATCAACATATATATATATCAACATATATAATACTAGATACATAACTAAATGGAAATGAACTCCCAACCAAAACTCCCCCCACAAATCTGTGGCCGAACCTGGGAGCACTCTCCCCCCCCCCCCCCCCCCCCTCAAACATCACCATAAATATATATATACACTCATATATAACCACATATATATACCAATATATATATATATATATATATATATATATATATATATATATATATATATATATATATATATATATATATATATATATCACTAGGTGGTATAACAAATGGGCATAAACCACCACCAAAACCCCTCTACCACTACCTGGCCGAAAATGACAGCCACCTCATGCCCAAGAACAACATCACAACAACACCCCACAACACATAAAAGTCACCATATATATATATATATATATATATATATATATATATATATATATATATATATTTATTTTTTTTTTATTTATATATATATATATATATATACATATATATATATATATATATATATATATATATAGAATGATATATATATAACTATATATATACCAATACACATAGAAATAATATGATACATTAAGATACTCAAATGAATCCTCTCTACAACATGAAAAATCTGAGATATTATTAAGAAACACACAAAAACAACATTTAAACATTAACCATGGGTCAAAAAGTGGGTTTTTTTATTGGGACACAAACCTACAAGTGGACACTCCTAGAAATGTCCAAAGGACACAAAAATGGTCTCAAATGATGGCACCACCATGGGAATCATCATGAAGGGTTCCTACATGATCTACATGAGAAAAGAAAGAGTTTTGGAGAAGAAATCACCTTGGTTGGAGAAGGAAAATCAATGGAGCTTCAAAAAGTAGATGGAGCCTTTGGGGAAGAAGAAGAAAATGGATGAGGATGAAATGGAAAGTGGTTTTCTCTCTCCACTCTACCCCCCTTGATGTGGCCGGCCACACCCTTGTCCTATTCCCCCTTTTGGTAATTACAAGTTTGCCCTCCTATGAATTAAATGGCTAAAAATAGGAAAAGGGTTAAACCGGGGGTAGTTTAGTCAAACCGAAACCACTAATCTCTAACTAATTATTAACTAAAATAGTAGTCTAGTCTCTAACCAAAATATCTAACATGTGGGCCATGGCTAGCTAGTGTGTGGGCCCGCTAAGGTCAAAATACCCCGGATCCCCGAAACAAGTCAAAACAAGTCGGAATGAATTGAAATTCGAACCTGATTCAAATAACCCCAAAATAATACAATAAATAAATAAATAATTCCAAAATAATTTTAAAAGTGGAAAATGACAAAAATACCCCTGTTTTTAGGAACTGGGGGTGACAGGCGCGCAGCTATGCAAACTGAAATACAGGCTCTGGAAGATAATGGGACATGGAGTCTTGTCGATTTGCCTCCTGGGAAGAAAGAATTGGGAAGTAGATGGGTGTACAAAATAAAGTACAAATCCGACGGCAATATTGAGCGCTTAAAGGCACGGCTGGTTGTGTTCGGTAATCATCAGGTTGAGGGGATCGACTATTCAGAAACTTTCGCCCTGGTAGCTAAGATGCCTAAAGTTCGGGCGTTCTTGGCTGTTGCAGCTGTGAAAGGCTGGACTTTGCACCAAATGGATGTGCACAATGCTTTTCTTCATGGAGATCTGACAGAAGAAGTATATATGAAGTTGCCGCTAGGTTTTTCGCATAGTGAACCCAACAAAGTGTGTCGCCTGCGTAAGTCTCTATATGGATTGAAACAGGCACCACGTTGTTGGTTCGCTAAGCTTACTGCTTCTCTGATATCCTATGGATTTATTCAATCACATTCCAATTATTCCCTTTTCTCTTTTTTTAAGGGGAAGGTAGAGTTGCATGTTCTGATCTATGTGGATGATATGATTGTATCTGGTAATGACACAGGTGCTTTAGATGCTTTCAAAAAGTACCTTAGTTCTTGCTTTCACAGAAGGACCTTGGTGTGTTGAAGTACTTTCTTGGCATAGAGGTGGCTCGGAGTGCGGAAGGAATTTCCTTGTGTCAAAGGAAGTATGCTTTGGACATCATTTCAGAATGTGGTTTGCTGGGGTCTCGCCCTGCTGGTTTTCCCATGGAGCCCAATCACAAGCTGGCAGAATCGACTAGTCCAAGGATGGCGGATGCAGAGACTTATCGGAGACTGGTTGGGAGGTTGATTTATCTATCATTTACTCGCCCTGACTTGGCCTATGATGTGCATATCTTGTCTCAATTCTTACATGAGCCTCGACAAGATCATTGGCATGCTGCTTTGAGAGTTGTCAGATATCTCAAAAATGCACCAGGACAGGGTATTCTTTTGAAAGCTGATTGTGATCTCCGTCTTTCTGGTTGGTGTGATTCTGACTGGGCAAGTTGTCCTTTGACTCGTCGCTCTGTTACAGGCTGGTTGGTGTTTCTGGGGGGGTCTCCTATTTCCTGGAAGACCAAGAAGCAATCGACTGTCTCCCGATCTTCTGCTGAAGCTGAATACCGATCTCTTGCTGCGCTTGTTTGTGAGTTGAAATGGTTGAAGGAGTTATTGGCGTGTTTGGGCATTCGCCAGGAGTCTGCTATGTCGGTGTATTGTGACAGTCAGTCAGCCCTGCACCTAGCTCAGAATCCGGTATTTCATGAGCGCAGTAAGCATATTGAGGTGGATTTGCATTTTGTTCGCGATGCTATTAGAGATGGCACCGTAATAGCTTCGCATGTTCCTACTTCTTCTCAACTGGCTGACATCTTCACCAAGCCCCTTGGAAAGCAAGTGTTTGATTCTTTTCTTCCCAAGTTGGGCATTTGTGACTTGCATGCTCCAACTTGAGGGAGGGTGTTAGATTATATTTGTAATGTAAATATGGCCCATACCCATGAGCCCAAATGTAGACACTATATATATTGTAAGAAACCCTAGCAATGAGAACAAGGCATTATTATTTCCTACATATATATATATATATATTTTTTTTATTTCCTATATATATATATATATATATATATATATATATATATATATATATATATATGTGTGTGTGTGTGTGTGTGTGTGTGTGTGTGTGTGTGTGTATAAGTATCTTATTACTTTATTATTATTTTTTAATTAATATATTTGCTATTTTATTTTATTATTTTATTGTCTTGGTTACTGGGTGGTAACTAGAAATTAACAAAAATTAGAAAAAATAAATAAATAAATAAATGTGATGGGAGTAATCTCACACTACTCAAAAGTGGAAAGCCATATGTCACTTCTTTACTATCATTTAGTACAACAACCAAACATAGAAACTACAAAAAGTTATATTTTTTAAATCACTTCAACAACATCCATCCAAATGCCAAATTTTAGAACTTCACACTTCAAATCTCCATTTTTTCGCAACACCCAAACAAAGAATCGAAAAAAAACATGCGTACGCAATGCATACGCAAAATACTGATTTCTTTATTTTTAATTAGGGCTCACTTCCTCGAACCAAATAGGCAAGCCCTTACATGGCCATGCCCATGTAGTGTGGTTAACTGTCAAAATTCAAAAGTTATGTTAGATATACGCACTGAGAAAAATGGTGAAGCTTGTGCGACAGAATGCTGTCGGCCACGTTCTCTGACTCTTGTGTGTGAACTTCTTTCGGTTTGAACTGAACTATGTAACCATGCACGTTTAGGTGTGAACCGAGCCCAGAGATAAAAGATTTCGGACAACACGTGGTAAAAACTTGATTTTATCGACTTATTTGATGCATTGACGATGACTTATTTGATGCATTCGTGCTGTCTTTCTCATAATTCAATCGTAATAGAAGAATTATACGCTCAGGTCTTTAGCTTGCCATTTGGAAGACGATGACTTATTTGATGCATTCGTGCCGTGTAGTAGACGCATTATATGCTCAGGTCTTCAGCTGGCCATTATATATGAAGACGATGACTAGCTTATTTGACCCCCTCCCAAAAAATAAAATGTTGGACCTTATTTTAGCCTCTCCACTTTGCAATTTGCCTCTGCATTCATATCATCACGTCGGTTCGTTGATGGCGGCAAATTTATCTCGAGGTTATATTTCTTGCTCCCATTTGATGACTAGCTTACTTGTAGACCCTTTCTTATGAGAATTCGTTCTTCAGCTTCACGACCTTCAATATTCCGGCACCGGGACATTTGGATTTCATTGTTATATACTTTTCTTCTTCTTCTTCTTCCTTTTCTTTTTCCGAAAAGAGTAATCATCTGGTAAAACATGTATCTTGCAATAGTTGATCATGAATACAAAGACAGAATTCTGACACCATATAGAATTTGTGTGGATATAGAGAGAGAATGTGTGCCACTATGTTTGTCTCCCAATAAATATGACTTGCTATTTTGTACGTCTGCATGGTCCTGTAGTAGTTGCCAAGATCTTGCAGTTGCACTCTAGCACTCTGAGCTTCCATGGGAACCTTTTGACTTTTCATTTACCGCGTCAATTATCACTTGAGAATCAACTTCAATTAGAATTTGGTTTGGGGGAGATGGTCGAGCAAAGTTCCATTGCGAAGGTGGGATCTACCCGTCTCCTTGGCCACTATACCCACAGAAAAGTCCATACAATCATCCACCAAGGATCCATCAAAATTTATTTTGATATAATCAGATTCCGGTGCTTGCCCCACACATGGTTGAACTCTGTTAGGTTAACCCTAATGTCCTCGTTACTATGCTACTTTTTATAAACTATTAATTTATTTCTATTGAGGTTCCAATCTCGATTCGAGGTATATGGAAGGAGAGTCCGGACGTCATAAAGCGTCGACAAGAGTTGCGACGAAGACGATGGAGGATCGGTGGCTGAATTGGTGCACAAAATGAGCCAAAACTGCAGCAACAACATACTGGCGGTTTACCGACAATATACCGTTTTTATGATGATTGATTCCAGGACATATTCTGAGGGTCTGGCGGTACACTATGGTATACTGGCGATATATTTCATGTCGGTATTTAGTTCAAACGTGGAACCTAAGTCTGCATATAATATCACTACTAGATTTAGTAGTATTAGCGACGCATAACAGCGTCGCTAGCTATTAAAAATATGTCGCTAATTTAAATCAGCGACGACGTTATTAGCGATGTTTTAGCGTAGTCGCGTTTAACCTGGTAGCAGACAAGCAAAATTAACATCGCAACATCGCTAAAGCGATGTATTTAACGACGTAATATTGCGTCGTGCCATTTTGCGATGTATAGTGACTCATGTTGCAACATTAGTGACGCGAATGTAGTCACCATATGTGTCGCCAAAAAAGTAGCATAATTATCGACTTTTTTGTTCACTTTTACGATGTCTATTTTCTAAATTTCAGCGACGTAGTTTACGTCGCAGACCTCCCTAGTTTACGAAATACCAACAATCCTTAGCGAGGTTCGGATACATTTAGCGATTTCTTGATAAAATTTTGCGACAGTATCATGCATCGCTAAGCGTCACTAAATATCGCTAAACGTCGCTAAATATTAATAAACATTGAAAAAAATTTGACATAGAGACAATAAACAATACATTATTTCAGATAGATCGATACAACATTTTTAGTAGACAAAATATTTGATACAGAGACAACAAAGAATACATTGATATAGAAACAATTGAAACAAATGTTTAATCCAGATTTTCATTTTTATAACATTTTTTGTACAATGGTAGATTGGTACAACATTCAAATACAACATTGAACTCGACCTATTAAACAGTAGAAATATTCCAAACGAACAAATCCAATTGATTATTCGATTCGATTCGATTTTGAATTTGGCTAATTGATTCAAATTCGGTTTTTGATTTTTAGAATTATGATTTATTCGATTTTGACTATTTCGACTTGATTGGAATCGAGAATAAAGTCGGAACGCTAGCTCACCCGTAAGTGTTGCTGTGTTCCATCATGTTAGCAGAAGATTCCTTTCAACACTATTGTCTTTAAAAAGTGTCCCAAAATAAAGGAAATATGATGAATTACACCGTACATGTCGACATCTTGCAAGACAGTCTTTGCCCATGATATGTATAACATATTCAATGCTTAATTAATTACTCCCTTCTTTTTTTAACGATTAATTGCGGTAGTGTGATAGATATGTATACAAAAAAAAAAATTCTCTTCTACATTATATTACGGATATACTGCTTACACATTCAACAATAAGCTTAGCATTCCATGATATAACGTTTCCTATTATTCAACGACTTAATTATTTAAAACTAAGTCAACTTTCTCTCGGATTACTCAAAATTTAATTTATATGTTTTATGTAACAAGATGCTATTTGTCACTTATTCTCTTCGCTTGTGTGGTCATGTGTAATTCATGAAGTAACTCATGTTTAACGCCGAAGTGTAGTAGACATCGGCCTTTGATTCAGTGTTTGTTCTTGCATGTTGGACTAATTTGTCGGGTATGTGATTGCATCTGTTATTTATCTTCATTATTCAACTATATCCTAAATTTCAATATGCATATTTGTACACGGTCGTGTTGTGTTCCATAGCTTCCTTAGAAGACCATCACATTTAGCAGTGATCAATTTGTGGTTTGAGTTCATTACAAGACCTTGAAGTTTCCAAGTCGAGGTTGACACGGTCATGTTGTGTCCCATCTAGACTCCGTCAGGTTTCCTGGAAGAGGGAAACATCACACATAGCTTCCTTACAAGACCATCACATCCCAAGAATATGATAGATAGCAGTAGCGCTGATCAATTTGTGGTTTGAGTTCATTACAAGACCTTGATGTTTTCAAGTCGAGGTTGACACGGTCATGTTATGTCCCATCTAGACTCGGTCAGGTTTCCTGAAAGAGGGATACATCACACATAGTTTCCTTAGAAGACCATCACATCCCAAGATTATGATAGATAGCAGTAGCGTTGATCAATTTGTGGTTTGAGTTCATTACAAAACCTTGAAGTTTTCAAGTCGAGGTTGACACGGTCATGTTGTGTCCCATCTAGACTCGGTCAGGTTTCCTGGAAGAGGGATACATCACACATAGCTTCCTTAGAAGACCATCACATCCCAAGATTATGATAGATAGCAGTAGCGCTGATCAATTTGTGGTTTGAGTTCGTTACAAAACCTTGAAGTTTCCAAGTCAAGCTTGAGGTTGGCCTATTGGCATCATTAAGGGACCTTCAAATGAGGTACTCTATCGTTGTAACATTACCCGACAGCCATGTTGCCTTCCAGTAGTTGATCACGAATACAAAGAGGGGACTCCGCCAGCCATATAGAATTTGTATGGATATAGAGAGAGATTAATGTAGCCAGGATGTGTTCCACTCTGTTTGCCTTCCAATAAATATGACTTGTTTTTGTGGACGTGTGCATGGTTACAATAGTTGCAAAGATCCTCCAGTCGCATTATGTGCTTCCATGAGAACCCTTTTGACTTTCCATTTGCTGCATCAATTATATATCATTTCAGAGTCACCTTCAATCAGAATTTGGTTGGGGAAGGCACATTGTGTTAGTCCCGAAGACATATTTAAGAGTGGAGAGATCCAAAAAAGGCATAGAAAATTTTTTGCAAGGCACGAAGTTTGCACTCTAGCCAAGGACACGAGAGAGAGGCGTAGAGTATACTTGCAAGACACAAGGTATGCACTTTAGCCAACTCAATAGAAGCACTAAATGAATGTTACAAACTGACTCGCAGACGCTACAATGAGAAGAACACGGCACAAAAAAAGAAAACACAAAGAAAATCCCCTTGCTGGAGTGAGCAAGTCACCGGTAGTTACAGCAAGATTCGTCATATATGTGATCTGCCCCCAGGGACCAGTAAGTTCAAGTATAAACCTCTGGAATGCTCTTCGGTACCTTCGAAAAATGAGCTAAAAAGGCTCCAAGCGCGCATGGACTTGTGGCGGTTGCTGCTGGCGCACGAGCTTGCTGGAGTGGGATTTAGTGGCCCTCAAATTCTCACTCTTCCAACTTTAACAAATGCTGGAGGAGATGCTCTATTTATAGAACAGGCTAGCATCCATGCGCACAGAGGAATGCTCATGCGCGCATGAGCGTAGGCCGACCAAATCCCACGAAATCCGGATTCGTGCACTGACATAACAGCGCACAGCACGCCGCTTTCTGACAGAGTCGCCCATGCCGCGCTCTGACAGTGGTATTTACTCGCACAATCACAATGCACATCCGCCGCAGCGCGCCGCACGCTATAGCGGGAACACGCTGCGAGTTGCATGTTGACAGCGTCGCATGCCAAAAGTGTCTGGCCATAAAAGCGTAGAGCGACTGCGGCGTAGGCCCACTTCGGCGAAGGGACACAACAATGTAGGGCCACAACGGCGAAGGGACACAACGACGTTGTGCTACTACGACATATGGCCACTACGGTGCACGGCCACAAAGGCGTATGGCCACCGATGCGCCTGGATGCAATGCGTCTGAGCTAGCAACCATGCAAGCAACTCGCGCAGGAAAGGAGCGCACGAGTGCCATGCGTCGATGCTGACGTGCAAAGTGCAAAGTGCATCATCAAAGTACCACTTTGCGTTCTTAGCCCGAGCCCGAGTCCGAGTCTGCGTCGCTAAGCCCCTACATGGCTTAGCTCCTATGAATCTCCATAGTGAGTGACAAAATAAAGTTTTGTTCTTTGTGATTTAAACTTATTACTTTAGGAAAATCAACCCATATGGGCCACCTTATAACTCCACATGCATACTCCAACCCATGCATGGCTATATATTCAGATATACACCATAGTGGTTTTTCAATGTGGGACTAAAGTTCCCAAAGCTAAGTGAAAACACCAACAATTCCATACATATAAATCATAATATATAGTTGAGCATTCTTTAATATAAAGAGTTTTTAACATGAATAGAAAGCTGAGGCTCTACCTCTTGTGGGGTCTTACTACTGTAGCATGATGTCGCATACGTCTTTGCAGTGCTATACTACTCAGCATGAAGCCTTATACTTCTATGCGGTGCTACGCCATTGTGATATGGCCTGAAGCCGAGGCTTTACCCTACCTGGTATCTCATCAAGGTGTCACGCCACTGTAGCATGGGGACCCAAACCCTTTGTAGTGATGCCTACAACTCTCCATTTTTTAGCATTAGGCTACCTGCCTATATGTAGTACTATGCCGCTATGACATGGCCCAAAGCTGAGGCTTTACCCTGTCAAGGTACCTCATGGTGGTGCCATCCCACTGTAGCATGCAGTACTACGTTCCTTTGCAGTGCTGATCCTACCCGTGCTTCGTATCAAGCACACCAGACATCTACGATGCCCGAGAACTCACTAAGGCTAATAGCCATCCTCTCACAGATATGTTCTTTAATAAGAACTATTAGTAGACTACAGTAGAGGAATATTATCCCAACAATATCCCGAAGGACCAACCACTATACCTGATATTCTCCCAATTAGTAGTCCTACCTTGAAGCAAAAGCTATATGCCTAGTAGATTTTTTTTGAACTAATAGCATAAACTTAATGGTAGGATTATACAAACATAATATCATATTTCTTTCAATCATATTTTCTTTGTTGCATCCTCGACCAGCTGGCGCATGAGGCCCTTTGTGAATGGATCTGCTAGATTCTTCTGAATTCGAACATCAACCACTTCAATGATGCCTCCTTTGATGCAATCATTCAGTGCCCTATGCTGTAGCCGCACAGTCTACTTCTTGCCATTGATCAAATCATTCGATGCCACTGCTGCAGCTTCCTGGTTATCATAATATACCGTAATGGCAAGGATCAACACACCAACCACCAAAAGATCATACATGAGCTCACGAAGACATCCTCCTTCATCTACTGTAGCAAATAGTATATAGAACTCAGACTCCATAGAAGAGTGAAAGAGCATGATCTACTTTTTCGACTTCCACAATATAGCAGAACCTCCTATGGAGAAGACATATCCTCATGTGGACCTCTTACTCTTTTCTTCTGAGCACCAACTGGCATCATTGAAGCCTTCTACCACTGTTGGATAACCACTATAAAACAGTACAAGTCTCTGATTTCTCTTGAGGTATCTCATCACCCTCTTCACAGCTTTCGAGTGATCAACACTCGGATTGCTCATGAATCGACTTAGCATGCCTACAGAGAAAGCTATGTCAGGCCTGGTGTCATTCGCAGCATACATCAAGCTTCTGTGATAACGCTCGAATACTCTAGATATCTGACACTTTTTCTAAATTTGGCTTCAGTTCTTTGTCACATCAGTAAGAAGTATCTGTCACGATCCGCACCCAATTTTCGGATACGAGACGTGTCCAAGCCAGCCTATGCCGCAGAGTCGGCGGTAGAACGCTGTCACGGCCAAGATGCTCAAAATCATAAAATATAACATTTATTGCTCATTCACTTTATCCAATCAAATCTACAAATTGTTACAAGATTTACATTTAATGAAAAGTACAAAGTTCTTACAAGCAATAAAAATGATATCACTTCTATCTAATTTCTAGGTTTTGGTCTACAAGTACACACGTATCTCCCAATGCAAATGAAGCCACAGCTAACCTGAAAAATATTGGTTTCCAGTCAGGAATAGAACGAGTACATTCTCACAACAGTTTCAACAAATGACAAAATTCATAAATCTGTAAATAATAATGAAATACACGACGAAGAGATAATCATGGAATAATGGCAAAAAATAAGCATGGTGAAAATGACGAGTGAGTACCAAAACAGAGTAGACATGTAGCTAGCAATGTATACTGTAGAACCAGAAATTGAATCTATCTAGCGAGTTGAAATACTACTTCGACATGTAAACGGCTAAGGGTAAATCCGGCATCCCGTACATGAAATGTGCGACTGCTATTAGGCAAGAATAAGATCCGGTACCCCGCACGTGAAGTGTGCGACTGCTATTAGGTAAGAATAATTTTAGGTTTGTTTACATGTCTAGTGTATTTTCCCGCCCGACCAGTACTCATGGATCCAAACAGGTCTTGAAAACGGTAATAGATTGGTCACGAACAACATGTAAAGAATCTATAACTACTATCTCGTATAACATCATGTCAAGAACCAACAAGATATCAATGTAAAATACTACTACGTACATGATTCATAGAGATAATCAAATATGAGAACTATCAGAGATGTACTCACCTGAGATCCTGTGCTGGTGAAACCGATAATACTATACCACTCAATGAGCCACAACAGTCAACACATGCAAGAGTCTCCGGATGCTGAAATAAACATTACCAATATTTTTAGAATAATCAACTTAGCTAGAATTGCTTGTCCTTAAGTCCAATTCTGGACACAGGGGCAAAACGATAATTTGGGGTCAAAACGGTGTCCGTCGTTGGACCCGTCTTGCACCGAAAAATGTGTCAAAGTCTATGGTCTCTAAAGTCGTCAAGCTATATGTCTACAGGTCCAATTTTTCGATACGAACCCAACCGTATGTCCAAAGTTAGATTTCGGCAGGCCGTGCACAAAATCGTTCGTTGAGTCGGATCGTGGGGCCCGCAAAACGATGATCCGATCAACTATCTCAGAATCGGACCAAACTTGGCATACAGGACCAGAAAAACGATACGGTCCTATTGGCGCAAGTTTTGTCTCGATCTGACGAACGTGCACAAAGTAATTAGAAAATTTGTACAGAGATCGATACGGTGAATTTTGACGGATACGCATCAAATTCGTCGCGTACACGGGACCAATTTGAATTTCGTCAAAGCCCACACGTCCACGAAGCCATTACGCACCTTTCAATGCTTTCGTTTTGTGACCAAGTCGCCCGATTTGGCAGGATGCACGTGGTATCAGAGTGTTTTTATTGAAATTCACTATTTTGAAAACGGGTTTTTCTCGATTTTCACAAAGAAATATCTTGTTGTTTAAACAACTATAAATGAAAGTAAAAATGGGGTTTCCATCTCGGTTATGTAGACTAAAAGGTTGTTCAGGTAGTTTTCGTGAATACCGAATATCCTGGTCGAAAAAATGGCTTCCAAGTTGGGGTATTCGCCTAAGGCTCTGTTCTGATTTTCGAACAGTTATTCACAAGTTTTGGCTTCGATTTCTGGGATAATATAGGGTGTTAAACTAAAATCTATTTGAAGGGGATTAGTGTCGTATAGGTAGCCTTTGTACCTGAAAAGACGGTTCTCAAAACAAAAAATCGAGCACCGAGCAATCTCCGTGCGAAGTGGGGTGATCGACACCACCGCTACTGCTGCTTGTTGTGTCTGTTGCAGTGGCTGCTGATTCTGCCTTGCGCAGCTGCCACTACAAAAAAAGTATCTTTTTGGGAAGACACTATAAGGAACACTAGTCTAAAAAGTCCTAAAAGTATAATTCTAGGGATGGCTATATTTTTAGTAACAAAAAGTTGCATTTTTTTTGGGACAGATTGTGAAAATGGATCACTATTTGGGACTAATGAAAATTTCTGTTCCAAATAATACACATTTCCGTCCCAAATAGATCGATGGGAATGTCACACATTTGGCGGCTAATTGCCAAATTTTATGGGGGAAACTTAACCTCCACATGTTTCCATCTCAACCGTTCGATTGGATGGATTAATCCAGACCGTCCATCCCAAAACATATGAGAACACACTTCTCAATATCAAGCAACCTAAAAAAATTTCTCTCCCTCTCTCTTTCCGATCAAAAAATGGGGATGCTGCTCTCTCTCTCTCTCTCTCTCCCTCTCTCTCCGACCTAGGTGCTCCAGTGTTGCTGCTCTTTTTCTCTCCGACCATTGTTCCGACCTGGTGCTCCAGTGTTGCTGCTCTCTCTCTCTCTCCGACCATTGCTCTCTCTTTGTCCGACCTTTCAACCCTAGGTGCTCCATCCCTGCTGCTTGGTATATTTTCTCCAATCTTTAGAATTTTTTACCAAAATGTTTTAGTCTTTGCCCTAATTTTTGTATGCATGTTATTTTTTCCGTGATTATTTGCTTACAATTTGAGTGGTTTACACTATTTACACCATTTACTCAATTTTTCCTTGAAATTTGAGTGTTTTATACTGTTTACACGGCTGTATGTAATTTTATCCTAAATTATTTGCTTGAAATTTGAGGGTTTTACACTGTGTACTCAAATTTTGCTTAAAATTTAAGTGTTTCACACTGTTTACACGGCTGCATGTAATTTTTTCCAAGATTATTTGCTTGAGATTTGAGTGTTTTATACTTTACTCAAATTCTTGCATGGATAGGAACATGACACAATATGGACACAGTTGATTTATTTGTGAAAATTTGGGTTTTTTTTAATAAACATTAATTCATCCTTGGAAATTTGTGGGATTCTAAACATAATTACTCCCATTCTGGATTGATGTTAAACATATTATAAATTGAGATGAGTTTGAACCTGGCTATGTTCTTTGTAGATTTTAATTTGTCAAATTATTGTGATTAGCATTCATGTAGGAATTATAAGTTTCAAAAATATGCGGGGATAGCTCAGTTGGGAGAGAACCTAAACTAGATATATTTTTGTTGATTGGTGGGGTTATTAATTATCTTTATAAAATTAAATATATTTGGTAATGCACGTGTTGGGATTGTGAACTAAATATATTTTTTGGTTTGTGGTATAATATTCAATGTGCTAGATGAGTACGTTATGAACGACAACATTGTTTTTGATGTGCTAGTAATTTTTTGAGCGTCTACATTTGCTTTGATTTTGCTTGAGAGATCTATATGATTGTTATGGCTAACACTGAAATTGATTGTTATGGCTAACACTCAAAATTTGAGTGTTAGCCATGGGTTTTATGACATGGATGAGTGGCTAATTGCATTTGTATTGTAGATTGAATTTAGCAAGTGCGAGATCATATGTGGGTTCATTGCATATATATTTTAATTGGTTGCACATTTTGGTCGTTTATTGTATGTTTGTTGATATAATGAAATATGTGCAGCTTGGTCCATGTGCTCAAGTTCAGAGTAGTTGTACAATTTAATTCTTTAACTAAATTCTCTAGTGCTAGTGTTTCTTTTTTCCTTTCTCTTTTGTTTGAGATAAATATTGGAGGCTTGTTGTAGTGGTGGTTGAAATTCCTTGTCAAGGAAACCCTTACAAGATTACATTCTGACAGCTAGAGATTGATAAACATGTGACGAACAATCCCTTCCTCTATATATTATTTGTTATTGCATCTTGCAATTATTGACACAAAGTTGATGATTTAGTTTCTCCAATATTCAGCTTGTTAAGAGATCAGTTAATAACTTTCGCAATGCCTACCGAAGGTTCACTACAAGAATCAGACATTGTTGGATCTGTACTCTCTCCTATTTTCTAGACACTTTCCTCATCTAGACAACTTAGAAGGGTTGTTCATTAATTCGATGGGCTCAAACTCTGGAACACTAAAAGGTACTTCCCATGTATGCTGGCCTTCTGAATCTATTTTGTACCAAATGGCTTGACGAGAATTTATAGGATAGACTTCTAGTTAAAGTGAGCTATAAACTGTCTCATTCACCCTATCATCTAAATTGTTGTGCATATTGCTGCTTGTTGAATTTCAATTTTTCTACATTTTATTATGTTTTACATCACCTAAGCAGTGCTCGGCCTCCTGATAAGTAACAGTGTTTTATCCTAATCATGAAAGGTCCACTTTGCACTCATCCATGCTATATTTTTTGTTTCTTCTATGTGTAAAGTTGAGTCATAATTGAACACATTTGCTATCATTGATATCACTGAGCACAGTTTCTGATCCCATCACTGATGCTATCACTGATATATTTGCTTGATACTACACTGGTACTACCACTGAGCACATATCCTTGGTAATCAAAATTGGAACTGATACTATCTCTGAGCATATTATTTTTTGAGGTTCAACAAGTGGTAGAGTCCAGCTAGTCAATGGACAACTCTCCTGCTGGCAATAGGCTCTTAAGCTCTAGTTCAATTTGAAACAAAAACTGCTGACAAGTGGTCTGTAGCTGGCCATTTAAAGCAAAACCTTTTGAAGCTAACTTTTTGCTTAATTTCTAATGCTTATTGTCTATTAATGGAGAACACAAGTAGTTAATGAAGGAGAATCGGTTCCTCGGAGCGAGCTACACCTAAAAAACAAAAATATATTGGCGGATCTCTGGTGTTCTTGATTATCTTGGATATGTAAGGTATGTCTAACACCCCACCTCAAGATGATGGTAGAACACTTTGATTTTGACAAAGAAAAAATACAAACAAATCGAAAGAAGTATGCTCTTTGGTCACTCTTGTCAATTTTCTCTTAACTAAGTTTCTGCTTTTGATGTCATCAGTCTACTTCATATTATGGCAGAATTCAACAAAACAAGTGCTTGCATTATTGATCCTTAGATTATATCAGCAGTAGTTTAGGAATGAATATTTTTATGCTTCGTTTTATATGTTGAATGTGTTGAACATATCAGTGGTTGTCATGCTAGTGCACAACTTTGGGAAGATACAAATCTTTTTGACTTGGTGACAAACAATCTTCATGCCATACACGGTATCAAAGCTCAAGTTGGAAGTTCCTTTGTGTCATCTTTATATATATATATATATCTTTTGGGAGAAGTTCTCAGGTATCACTTTTCAGATTCTTATCAGATTCCCATATGCCCATGAATCTATGTTTTCACACTTCCCATAAAAGATACACATTTCATCTTTACCTATTCGTATAGACTTTCTTCTAGTCCAGCGGAACTTGGGGGTTGCTCCTTGGTTGCATGAGCTTAAAGTGCATGGGCAACAAAATAGGGCTGCCTACCAGTCAATCTGCATCTTAGTTATGTACGTTGCAAGGACCTTGAAATATTTTGTTAAAGGCTTATAAGAGTTTGTTCCTATATACGAGACCCATCCAATCAAGAACAACATGTATGGGGTGGGCTTTGACCACAATTTTGGACTCTGGTTTATGACACACTAGCTCAAACAAATATGATGATAAAAAGAGGGGCTTTTAAGGGACTTTCAACTTTGGTCCTTCAACATCAATGCCCGATACACCAAGTATCTCTCTCTTGCCCTGCTACCAGAGAAGGGTCCAGCATATGTTGATAGGAACTGTACTTAACTTGTTGGGAAGGCCTTTGTAGATTTTGGGAGTGTGTCCATTGGGGAAAATTTCTACAGAAACATAGAATTTCATATGTCAGTCAGGTGGTTGTCTTTTTTGATGATCACTAGACTGAACTTAAAAGGTATGTGCATCCACCCTAGGATCTGCTAAAACAAAAGATGCACCAAAATTTGAATTTCATTCGATGAATCTAATAGACAATTTTCAACAGATCCTAGCAAACAATTATCCTATATTTTTCTACTGCGAAAGCTGTTTGGCTTGCTTCACCTATTGAATCTAATAGACAATATTCAACAGATCCTAGAAAATGATTAGAAGTAACTTTTTTAGTTGTTACAGTTGCTTATGTTTGTTCAACATACTATACATTATTCTGAACAAGTGGATCCATGCTCTTTCCAGATAATATCTTTGCATCCACCTCCTGGTGATTCTTCTAACATGTTATATCATTGAATTAATCAGGACATGTTTGATACTTCTGGAAAAAAAAGACTTTTTCTTCTTCTTCTGAACTCTGGAATTGAAATAGGTTGCATGCTAAGCTAAAAAATAAATAATCTATTGATGTTGCAAAAAAATCCTAAGTTTCTAAGTATTATTTTTCTAGACATGAATACCTAAGTTCACTATATCACTCTACCTGACCAGTATGCATATTGATGTTGCAATGTATAAACAGATTTTTTTTGGATAATACAATATAATTTTTAATAAAAAACACAAAGCACATAAGATGAGTCAATTTTACTCAAAAATATACTACCAACTCTCATCTTTCGTGGTCAATGGATATAATATCCCCACAACAACAAAAATATGAGTTTTCTTATATCAAATGTCATTTATGGTAATACTAATATGTAGTTGATTAGGTTCTTGAGAGTGATTCGCATCTTTTTAGTACCTCAGATGTACTACAGATGCCCTAATCCTCCTCCCAAGAATTGGTAAAAAAATTTCCCATTGTTTTTTATTTTTAGGATATCTTTGTTGATTATTTTCATATCCATTCGATCTTTCTTTCTTTATTTCATGATGATCAAAGGATGACATGTTTGAACGAAGATGTGGAGTAGAAACTATGCAGCGAAGGACATCATCTTGGCAGCGAGGCACAGACTGCGATACTGTAGGGGGTTATTTGTTGCTCTGCCATAGGTCATCTCTACAATCCAACTTATTTTCTTCTCCTCTGTTGGTCATTTATTATCAATGTTAAGCTCTTTCTATCAGTGTCTGTTCCTTGCTATTTATTTCTACTTAAAATTGATATTAGTATTTAAAATTATGTACGTGACCCTCGTTTTATA
The DNA here is from genome assembly GCA_029216955.1 of Iris pallida. Classification (NCBI taxonomy): domain Eukaryota; kingdom Viridiplantae; phylum Streptophyta; class Magnoliopsida; order Asparagales; family Iridaceae; genus Iris; species Iris pallida. Next base: position 12,749,652 of record JANAVB010006800.1, on the reverse strand, counting down.
ATTCATATTTGATCTTCTGCTTATAGCTAATTTCCCTTTATTTATACATTGATTATTTTCTGAGAAAAAGTAACTATGTACATATGAATTCGACTACCCTTCCCATGGACCTGGCCGTGTGGGTAGCAAAATTGAGTAACCTAACCTTTTGTCAAGTTCAAAAAAATGCTGCAACATGCAATGTATTATCATCATGTACTTCATGCTTGACTGCTCCAAACACGCTAATATGTTTGAGAGATTAGCATGTGTGTAATTCACTAAATTCAAGAGTCACATTTAATTGATTCATGTTGCTTGTGATTGTAGGTGCAAATTGGCACTCATTCTTTCGCTTTTGATCATGTCTATGGAAGTATTTGTTCTCCATCGTATTCTATGTTTCAAGAATGTGTTTCCACATATGTTGATGGACTATTCTAAGGATACAATGCCACTGTTCTTGCATACAGTCAGGTTAAGTTATATTTAATCCAAACACACCCATCACTTCATTTATAAAATATTTATCAGTTTACTTTTTAATATAAAGCTTGAAGAACTTGAAGTATCTGACATATTCTATGATGTCTCACATACGGTTTCCGGTAAAACATATATACCATGGGAACATGATGCAACTATAGTTGTCAAACATGACTCATCCCTCAAATCGTTCATTATTCAACAAGATTGACAGTTTGAATCATCAAGCTGATATTTGTAGTTACTTGTCACTTTTATCGAGGTATCATGGAAATTTCTTTAGTTTTATCATTACATAATTTGCTTTGGATGGATTGGGTATTGAAAGATGAGAAATCATAGACCTCATATCGTGGGATGAAAATTACTTGAAAAGAATGTAAGAATACCAGTTAATTTGTACAAAGACTATTCACTTTCTTAGTATATGAAAAGATTGCCCCTCTGAATTTGTCCTATGTACTTGAATTTGATTCTTTTATCTTGTCTACGTTAGGATATTGCTAGTACAATGTAGATAAATTGTCACTTATGGCTATTGGCTATTGTGAACCAATTCATGAATTGATACGAATAAGAAACCTTGCAATACGAATAAGAAGCACACACTGAGAATCCGATGTAATTACATTGATTTTACTTGTTTATATGTTATTTTGAATGTGTAACAATAAATTTTTTTACCAATAGGTATTGAATACATTTTTTGCAGTTGCTCATTAAGGTAGCCAGAAACATTTGTACTTTCGTAATGTTCTTTACTTCTTGGAAGCTATCTACTAACTATATCAGTAAGGTAGCCAAAAACATTTGTACTCTATGTTAAGCTTTCTTTAGTTCTATGCTAAATTTACATGTTGATATCATAACCATGTTTCCATGATGTACACAACAAAGATTCTAATAAATACATTTTTATTTCATGTAATGTGCTATGTTTGTTACTTCCCAGGAGTTCTCTCTTAGGTCTGATGTATGCAGTCTCCTTCTTGGACAGGTCAGTTTGATTATTAAATCGTACATTATGTGATGTTATTTTAGCCATCATTCATATATTAGCTTAGTATATTGAGGATTGAAATCTAACTTGGTTGTTTCATACATTTACTATATTTTAGACGATGAACAATATCAAAGTGGCTTAGACTGGAAAAATGGATCTTTTAGTCTTATACAAAATTGTATGCTCCATTAAATGTGCATATAGTTTACTTCCATTTAACTTGCATCACAAACACATAACAGAATCAGGTTGGTGATATACATCGAGTGTAGAGTGCCTTTCTTCACTGGTCTTACAGTTGATTGCCCTGTCTTTAATTATTAAAAAAAATTTCCTGTCATATTTTATATAAATTTGTGCCTTCATTTGCTTGGAATTTTGATTATTCCTGTGATGGCTCAGTTCCTGTGATTGGAGATTTTGAATAGAAGTGGAATAAATTCATCACCAGAGTTTATCCTTGGATCAAACTATTTTATAGCAATCTAAAGTTGCTATGGGCTATTGCAAACAAGTAGAATGAGCTACCTACATCCTTTTGGAGTCATTACAACAGGAAACAATAAGTTTCGACAATAAAAGGAAGCCATGTATTCAAAAAATAAGTGTTTCTCTTATGGAAGGCCTAATACTCTTAAAGACAGTAGATCATGAAGCAACCATATATCTAATGTTTAGTTATCTTGCATCTAGGACCAGGTATGCAACATGGCCTGCAATCTCAACTAGTCAAATCATTGAACACCCTCATCATACAGATTTTAGTGCATAGTATACTCACATATGGCCACTTGATGTACATAATTCTCACAGGTTTGTTGGTATTTCTGATACCAAAATTGACACTACAGACATTGCAAATTTCTGCGACACTATACAGGAAACTGTAACACCCAGTTTTTTAAAATTGGGGTATTTTTAAAAATTTATTATTTTTATTATTTAATAATGGTAAATTAGTCATGATATGATTTTTGGTGATTTTTAGTTATATTAAAACCATTTTCTAAGTCATGACTTATGACTTTGTGATTTTGACTAGTGTAACCTAGTATAACCCTAGAGTTTACTTAACCTAGAACTTACCATGACCATGTGGACCTAACCATAGGCTTAGAACATCAAATTAGGGCTTTTTAGCCTCAAGGGTATTTTGGTAATTTTCTAGGATTTAATTGGAATTAATTGATCTTATGAGTTTTTACTATTCATTGATTTTGGTTAGTGTCATGAGAGCCTTTAACCTAATCTACCCTAATCCATAGGTTAGTCCCTAACCTAGAAATGATAAAGGAATGGTTGGTTGCATAAGTCAAAGTATGGCTTAATATCTAGATATTTATTCCATTGATATTTTCCTTGATTTACTCCAAATATCACAACCCTTTACCCCAAAGTCTTTACCTTAGCTTGTAAGTAACTTGGAGGACACCCCCCTACATGTTGGCCGGCCAAGGACCCCCCCTGGCCATGCCAAGCCCCTATATATCACCACCCCAATTTATTTCATGTCTCCTTACAAATTCATGAACTTGAAAAACCACAAATGCTCAAACCTACATAACTTCACCATTAGTGATCCTATTGACCTTAAATCTTTTGCATTGGAACCCTAACATACCAAGGGAGCTAGGGGAGACTAGAAGTTGGGGGTTTTGAGGTATTGGACATCACAAAGTTGAAGTGAAGCCCCCCCTCTACATTGATTTTCTTGATTTCTAGCACATAGAGGTATTTTCATTTTTATCTATGTAATGTAGTGATTTTTCTTCATAAATACATGCATGCAGGTCTGCCCTAGATGTGGGTTAAGTTTGGTAAATTTTAGGTTTGGTTTCGTGTCCGTATCGGACACATATCTAGGCTTTTAACCATGTGTTTGATGTAATGCCCCTTAGAAATTTGTGTTGTGTTCTTGTGAAACAAAATATATTTTTGGGTAGCCCTAGACACCTAGGTCACAACCCCACTGGCTGAGCACACTTTGGACACTGTTCGTGTCCAAAACTGGACACGAACCCACTGTCAAAACACTACACTAACACAATGTAAATACTGTGCACACTGTAAACACGTAGGTGTTTGATATTTCGTATCGTGTCCACGCGTGTTGTGGACACGATACAGTGACACGGACACATACCTAGTCACCTACCCTACCATCTGACACGGGCACGTGGCCCCACGTGCCACGTGTGAGGCACACGAACCCCCGACACTTGTGCACGAGGCCCTGCGTAGCTCCCCTGCTACCAGACCCCTCGTGTGGACACGATACGACACATGGACACGTGACACTTGGCACAGACCTAGGGGCAGTGTCTGACAAGACACCCCTAAAGTCTTGTGTCACGACGTGTCGTGTCGAGGGAGAAAATCCACTCGCACGGGTCGTACACTGGCACAGCACACGCGTTTCAGACCTCTCTGATACGCCTTCGTATCTCGGACACGGACACACTTGGACACGAATTAGGTTTTGGGATACCTAGTAGACCCCTAGGCGAACCTACCCCTAGGTGCACGAGATCCCACGTGTCCTGTGTCATGAGTACGAGACACAGGAACATCAGCCGATACCAACCCTAGAATTTACCTGTTTTTGATTTTCGACTCGTGGACACGTTGTGTCGTGTCGTGGTCGTGTCTCAGGCACCTAGGACACTAGAGTGGACCCTACCCTACCTTTACCAACCTAGGGATTTGGGTCTTAGCTCGTGTTGGTGTGAGAATTTGGGTTTGCATAGTTTCGAGTGAACAGTCCTGATTTTCCAGTTTTAGGATTATTTTCCAGTTTTGAAAATGGATTTCAAAACCTATTTTTATATGTTTTATACATTGGACTGGTGTATTTTAGTATGTATATATATAGTATATATGTATGTGTGAGTGTGGATGAAATTTGAGGGAAAATGGTTGTATATTTGGGTAGATATGTATATATATACCTATGTATGTATATATGCTATTGTGTGTGTGTGTTTTGGCTTCCTGGTTCCAGGAACAGGAACCCCTCTCCCTTCCTGTCCTTCTCTCTCATTCACTCTCTTTCTCTCTCTCACATCTCTCTCTCTATTTCCCTCTCTATATATATATTGTATATAATATATATTAGGTATATTATACATATACATTATGTATGTATATATGTTATATATATATATATATTGTAGTGTGTATATATGGTTATATATATATGTGGGGTATATGGGTATTTATATATAGTGGCTATATATATAGGTTTTACATTATATAGTGTATGTATATATATATATATATATATATATATATATATATATATATATATATATATATATAGGTAAACCTAGAACTAGTTGACCTAAGCTACTAGCCTATGGGCTATAGCTATTAGCCTATGGCCATTAGGGCTAACCCTAATTAACCAAATACCCATGACTTAACTAGTTTACCCCCTGTTTGACCAAGTGTTGACCAAGGTCAACCTTAGGTCAAACTTGACCTAATCAACCTAGTTTGACTTGAACTAACCTAGAATGACTAGTTTGACTAAACCCTAACTAGTAGACCTAGGTTGACTAGCAAGTTGACCAATGTTGACCATTGTTGACCAAAGTCAACTATAGGTCAACCTTGACCTAGAAATGACCTAATTGATCTATAAATGACTTAGATGGTCTTAGAAGGACTAGCTGACTAAGTTTGACTAAACCTTAGCCTAATGACTAGTTGGTTTAGGTTTAACCTATATGAGTAAATAGTAACCTAAGTTATATGGGTAGTCCTATGTAAATTAAGATATGTATGGGGTTAAGTGGAATACTTAGAGTTGAGTCATGACTTGAGTTGGAGAATGGGATTAGCTTGATTACAGGATTAAGGTTGGTATTGTGCTATATATATATATTTTGTATGATATACCTTGTATAGGAGATTTGTTATGCCTTAGCTTTGTGGTATAGAATCCTTGGTATCCAAAGACATGTTAGCCTTATAGAGTTTGAGTTAGAGTTGGCCATTGACCTAATTATCTTACAGACTAGTATATGATTAACCAAAACCTTAGTTGGTCTAAGTTTGACCTAGACTTGACCCAGATTGATCATGTTGACTAGTATTTGACTAGTTTGATTAGAGTGTTGACCAGGAGTTGACTTTAACCTAGATTTGACTAACCTTGACTTGTTTGACCTTGTTGACTCTATTTGACTTAGTTTGATTCCCTGTGACCTAATATGACTTGATTTGACTTAGATTGACTGTAGAGTTGACCAAGTTTGACTTTGACCTAGATTGGCTTAGAATTCATATAGATTGTATTGTAGATTTCATTTACCTTCATATTAGACATGTCATAACTGTATTGCTCTATTTTAGGACATTGTGACCCTGGTACAGACATCTGATATTACACTACTCTTCCAGAGTGTCAGGCGAGTACATTCTCTGATAGTTCTTTCATTACTTGTCATTTACTGTATTTCAGTTCTAGTTAGCTATATGAGATTCTCTATACAAACACGATTATTATTGCTGGATCCATTACATGCGACACTCATTTATTCATGTCTGGCCTCTATATCTGGAATCACTACTGGCATCACCTTACTGGAATCATTTCTGGAATCATTGGCTGGACTCATACTGGTTGTAGTGTTGGATTATGGATTCATTTGTGGGCGGGAAAATACTTGAGTAGACATGTGAACATACCTAAAATCTGGAACCACCTCCCTTGGAACTATTCTGGAATGCTAGCCATCCCACACTTGGCCGAGTGTGCGATGTGCCTGATTACCCCTAGCCGTTTACATGTTGATCTCAGTATTTTAAAACACACTGTTAGAGTATAGTCTGGACTTACCCTGGAATCATGGATCACTTCTGGACTCATTTTTACTGGACTCATCTGTACTGGAATCATCTAGTATTGGATTATATGGACTGGACTCATACTGGGATTACATTTTATACTGTCTGGACTTATACCATGTTATTCTAGTTCAGCTAGTTTACTACAGTCTTCTTTGCCATGATTTCTTCTCTTGTTAGTTACTTTACTTTCCTTGTACCCTCACTGTTTCTCTATATCATTATCTGTATAAAATTGCCATACTCATCTGTATAACTGTCTAAAAACTGCTTTATAGTCTTTGTCATTTACTTGGGATTTCTAGATGAGATGTGCTCGTTCCTGTCCTGATTGGACCTGTTAAAAATATTACAGATGATACTCCTGACGACACATGCCCTACTTACCATGGACCTGGCGAGGGATTAGCTACCTTTGGTTCCGACTCTCAGGAGTGATTCAGGAGTTAGCTAGTAGACTTACTTAGCTTTCATGTTTTGAGCTTGTTGTATTAAACTTGAGATATTGAGTTGTATTAGAGTTTGTTTGAGACATTGTTGTTATTATTTTAGTAGTTTAATTTCTGTTGTTGTTAGTTGGTATCTAGATTTCTGTGTTATCTTATCGTGCTTAGACTGTGATTGAGTATATCATATCTTTTACTTGTCCTCCCTTCGGAGTTGAGATCTTCGCAAGTACATTACATACACTGCATGAGATTAGTTAGCAACCTAGGACAGCGTTCTACCGCCGACACTGCGGCGTAGGCTGGACGTACCCACTTCTCATGCCCCTACACAGGGTGCGGGTCGTGACAGAAACTCCAGGAAAATTGCTGTATACTAGCAGTATCATGCAGTGCAAGGCCGTTCAAATGTTACTGCAGGCTGCTGCATTCTCGAGCAAGAAGTTAGCTGCACTCTAGGTACACACCAATCTAACCCCAGTTTCCTCATATAGACCCTTCCTGACACTGTCCATGACACCAATTGGTATCACCTAATTAATACTTGTATCCCCTTTGATACTCAATATAACTATATTCATTTGATCATATAACTATATGTATTCCAAAAAATTTCATGTATATGTAAAAGAAGTATGTAAGTACTTTGCCAATGAATACCAAATGATTACCCGAATCCAATTTCTTTCTCAGGTTAGGATCGGGTTCGGATCATTTATTCCTTATCTGGTTTGAGATTGTGTACGATTAACTATCTAGGGATTGAGTTTTGCATAAATTGGGACTGAACCTGACAATCCTACACATAATACAACAACAGAGCCCCTATCCCAAATTTTGGGGACAACTCTATATGCAATGCCAATCTAAAATATAGGATTCCATTTTCTTCTTATTGAAGCTCATCTAAAATATAGGATTCCATCCCTTAAACCTGTCATTCTTTTAGTACATATTTTGTTTTACTTATAAATTTTTCTTGTAAGTGTTTGTAGGATCTTTTTTGATCTATATAATTTTACTATCTTCGGTTGATAAATTTGTTATTTTCTTTTCACTGCAGGATATAGCATTGGGGGTTGCTATTGGGTCATCTACACAGATTACAATTTTTGTGGTAGTTTCATTATCCTTGAAGTTTCTGAATTTGTGATGCTAGCAATATGTCCAGACCTACTAAGATGTAAAGAAAAACATAATACATGTAGGATGTAGTTCTTGTCCTTAGTATTCTATATAGGAACTACTATAACTTAGAGATGAACAACAGAGTAGATATTCTAGCTTGTTTCTTATTATGGCAAAATGTAGATTGTTGTTTTATCCGGTATAAGAATCCTTTAATTTCATGCACAACATGTGTTCGACATGAAGGCTAGCTGATTTAAACTTTTTGTCTTAGGATGATATTATTACGATGCATATGTATATATTTAGTCTTCGATGTCTATGCCGACCTATGATTTTTTCCATAAGATCTTATGGACTATAATTTTTTGGACTGAATTTTGCATAGTCTCGTGTCGGTATCGGAACTTAAAGTTTAAGCTACAAAAGAGTTTTGTTTCCTAATTTTTTCCTTCAATTAAAGTTTTCTTTTTCATTTGAAGCTTCCTTTGTCACTTGAAGCTTGTTACTGTGCATTAGTTTTTCTGTACAGTAACAAGCTTGTTACTTGTCGTTCCAATTTTTGGATTTTTGGACTTGAAGCTTCCCAATTTTTGGACTGACGCTTGTTGTTTGTAGTTTCCATTTTTTTGTAAGCATGTCTGTACAGTTTGGAAGAACTGTTAGCAGGTCTGTACAGATGGATTGATCCTTTTGTTCTGTTTTAAACATTCACAAACTAATGTAGACTAGTCTGTACAGTTTGGAAGAACTTGTCTTTCTTTTCTGGTGGTTTGTATACAGTTAGCAGGTTGCTAATATATTGGCATATCTTATTTCATTTGCAGGTCCTTCAAAAGCATTCTGGATATGCTAAAATGATGGGCGACTATCTTGTGATGGAAAAAAAATTTGGGTTCATTTTTTTGGGTTCATGTTGGATATACTTGAATGTTCAAAAACATAGTGTAGTGCTTAATGTTTTGGGTTCAGAATTTTGTATATACGTAATGGTGGAGACAATGGGTCCATTTTGTAATGGTGGGAGACAATGAGTTCATTTTGTAATGGTGGAGACAAGGGGTTCTTTGTAACTGATGGTGTGGATGATGTTGTGTTTTGAATTTATTTTGGAAATGATGGTAAAGGATGCTTACTGTTAAGCTTTTTCGTTGTTTATCAATTGAACATATATAGTTATATATGGATTTTGTTGTCTTCTACTTAATGGTAAAGAATTCTTGATGTTGTTATGCTTTTTTCTTTTGTATTGGAGCTCTGACACCTGGAGATACATCTGAGGACAATGATCATATGAATTATGTTATGTGTGTATTTAAATGATAAGTTTTATAGCTGGAAGATACAAACGATAATTTTATAAGTATTACTTTTGGGACGCTTATGTAATTGTCCTAGATATAAATGATATCCTTTTGTGACGCTGGCAAATATTTCTAGAATGGATGATATTCGTTACAAACTCTTTTATTTTGGGACAGTTTAGTAAACCGTCGTAAACATATAATAATTCAAACTCTTTTGGTATGGTTAGATTTTTCGACCCTAAAACCAAATTAGGATGGTATTTTCTGTCCTAAAACTTTTTGCCACGCCACCCTAATAGCACTGTCCCTTACCGTCCTAAAATGCGTCCCAAATTACAATTTGGGACTGATTTGAGCCTTTTTAAGACGAATTTTTGGCGTCCCAGAAAGACACTTTTTTTTTAGTGTGCTCCTCCAGCGTCTCCACGGTGGTGCGCGGTGGTCGGAGGGCACATGCAGGTGTCGTGGGCGAAGACGCGGGTGGTGGCGCGATCTGGTTAGGGTTTGCGTAGGGTTTGTCGAGAGAGTTTTCTCTCTCGCTCTCGTTCGATATATATATATATATATATATATATATATATATATATATATATATATATATATATACGGCTGTGTGGTGTACAGGGGGGGTCGGGCTCGTTGGGCCGTTCAACTGGGTTATGGGTTTTTGTTTTATTCTTTTGTTTATTACTTAATGTAACTAATACATATATATTTATATATATACACATGCACACATATATTTTTACATATAAATATGTCTAAATAACTCCATAATACCATTTTCTAGTCTAGACCCATTTTAGGCCTATATAAATATGTACACATATACTATAATATTTATTTGACAATAAAATAAACATAACCAATAATAGTAAAATAATATTATTTAAAAATAACATCAACAACATTAATAATAATCCTAATAGCACTGAAATTAAGCCAATAATATATTTCGGTGAACTCATCAAACACACTATTTATTTGGCTCCAGAAATTTGTATATATATTCCAAAACGCCAGTTATTGTTAATAATAGCTATAATCTACGTTTATAGCAAAGATCTAGAAACATAGGTTAATTCCTAAATAGATACAAAATATTTGCATACAGATAAAGTACGTCCTCAAGGACGCCCTTGGTCTCACTACATGCCTACCCGGGCTTGAGCTTGGTTCGGGTTCAGTCCGACTAGTTTGGTGCAGCCAAGTCTCCTACAAGTCAATAATATAATATTAGTTAAACCATTAGATCATTTATAGGGTCATGTCACAACTTAGCCTGGTTTTCCTAGTTATGGCACACTTATGGCTGGGTCTTCCTTGGCATGGCTAATACACTAGTCAAGGCACGCCACTGCACTATCCGTGCCATGATTTCTAGTCGTCTAGTACTTCAAAACTCAATCATGGCTAAAGTCATCTACCATAATAATTAACTAAATAATTATTTATTAAAATCTAAAAATCACCATTCAAATAAAATAAATAATAATAAAAATATTTTAAAATTTTCGGGAAGGGGAGCTACAGTATCGATCCCTAGAATATCCTGATATCTGTAGCGTGTGAGCATCTTTTTCACGTAGTGAGCTTACGATAAAGCCAGCCAAGCTTCCGTCTGGATTATCTTAATAAATCCCTATGATGACATCAGCTTCTTCTACGCCCTTCATACTGAACTTGGACGAGAGGAACTTCTTCATCTTCGTGACACATTCTAGATCCGTACCCAGGATTAGCATGTCGTCCACGTACAAACAAACGATCACTCCTTTGCCCTCAGCAAACTTGGTGTAAACACACTTATCAGTCTCTCTAACCCTATAGCTATTTGACCTGATAACTTTGTCAAACTTCTCATGCCATAGTTTGGGAGCTTGTTTCAAATCGTACAGAGATTTTACCAACTTGTTGACTTTGTCTTCAAGACCTTGACGAAAAAACCTTCTGGCTGTTGCATGTAAATCTTCTCTATCAATTCTCCATTCAAAAATGATGTTTTCACATCCATTTGATGAATAATCAGTTCATGGATAGCCCCTACGGCAATCAACATTCTGATAGTAGTCATCCTTGCCACGGGAGCATATGTGTCAAAGTAATCAATTTTCTGCTTCTGAGAAAACCCCTTGGCAAATTGTCTAACTTTAAACTTATCAATAGTTTCTTCAACCCTCATCTTCTTCTTGAAGATCCATTTACATCTGATGGGTTGATCTTATTCAGGCAGATCGACCAACTTTTATGTACAATTGGAAGTTATTTAGTCAAACTTGTCATTGACTGCCTTCTTCCAGAAAATAGCATCTCTGGTCTTCATTGTCTTCTAGATAATAGGTAACAAAGTCATCTTCGAAATCCTTCGGCTTTCTCACTCGCTTTGCCTGCGGCTTAGTGATTTCAGGTTCAAATGTTATCTCATCTACGACAACTTCTTGGGCTGCAACGAGAAGTATCCATTTCTTCGATATCAACAATGTTCTCTGGAATGTCCGCAAAAATGATATTTTTGTCCTTAGCAAATTTGTCTTCAAATAACTCTCCATCACAAGATTCAATGATATAATTTGATTCGATATCAAAGAACCTCCAAGCATCACTCTTATCAGCATAGCCCAAAAATATAGTCTTCGTGGTCCTTGTCCCTAGCTTCTGAATCTTGAGATCTAGAAGCTTCACGTATGCCAAACACTCCCACACTCGAATGACATTCTAGTTGGGTCCGACCTTGAACGATAGTTCATGAGGTGTAATATCAGATATCGCAAACGACACTCTATTTCGGATATAAGTGGCCGTAAGCACCGCTTCTCCTAGTAGCATTTCGGAAGATCCATAGTCAGCAACATAGAATTTATCATTTTTGTCAACGTCTTGTTCTTTCTTTCTGAAACTCCATTGGATTGGGGAGAATACGGAGCAGTCATTTCATTAACAATTCTATATTCTTTATAGAACGATGTGAATTCCAAGGAACGATAGTCGCCACCTCGATCACTTCTAAGTCTCTTGAGTTACTGACCGGTTTGACGTTCAGCCTCAGCTTTGAAGTCCCTAAATTTCTCGAATGCTTCATCTTTGGATTTGAAAAGATATACGAACGTGTATTTTAAAAAATTGTCGATGAAAGTAATAAAATACTTTATTCCGACTTTTGTGGAGAATTGCTTGAAGTCACAGATATATTATACCAACTCCAGAAGATCTGTACTTTTGTTCACTCTTCTGAACGACTTTCTGACAATTTTTGTCTGAGCATATACTTCACATTTCGCCACCTCCTTACCCCCATATTTGGTGATAAGGCCTAGACTATAAATCTTGTTAATTCTTTTACAATGCACATGTCCTAGTCTATTATGCCATAACTCAAGAAAATAACCAGAAGTAGTAACTGCATTGATACTTTCAGAAGTTACAAGTTGTAGCTTAAACATTCCTTCGGTACAAATGGCTTTGCCAAAGTAAGCTTCTTTATAGGATATCACCATCTGACCAGCATTGATATCCATTCTCAAGTCCGTCTTGCATAGCAGACTCCCCGAGAACATGTTCTTGGAAATCATTGGCACGTGCTTCACGTTCTCCAGTGTAAGTGACTTCCCTGAAGTTAACTTCAGCTCCACTTTTTTGATCCCCTGAACTTTAGTTTGAGTCTTATTCGCCATCGAGAACTTCTCATAAGAAGGCTCGCACTTGGTAAACAGTTCTTTGTTCGAGCAGACATGGCATGATGCATCGATGTCCACCCACCAGTCAGTATCCATACCATTCGATTCAACCTGCACAATCATAACAATCAGGTTAAGCACACCTTTTTCTTTCAATTTAGGTATGGACCTACAATCCTTCTTGTAGAAACCTTCTTGCCACAGTTGTAGCAAGTCACATCAGACTTTGGCTTCGGCTTGAAAGGAGTAGACTTAATCTTCAGCTGGTTAACGTTCTTCTTCTTGTTCTTGAAGGGAGCCTTCTTATTCCCTTTGTGATCACTAGACTGCACCATTTTAGCCTTGGCCAACTACTTGATCAAGGAGTCCATCTTCTGCTGTCCTCTAGCTTTATCTTTAATGTGAATATATATATATATATATATCACTACCAAAATTTATCGTTTTAGCGACGGCCACATCTGTCGCTAAGACGACGGTAATTACTATTAGCGACCGATTGCCGACGGATATTGGCTAAAAACATCCGTCGGCAATCAGCTCGTCGCTAATAACCTTCCGTCGCTAAGTTGTCGTCACATGACGGACTAGCGACGGATATTCGACGTCACAATACGAAGCATTAGCGACGCATTTCCGACGGACGATCGTCCACTTCAGCTTTTAAGTACTGAACTGTGTAGGCTATAGCGACGTAAATTTTCGTCGGTAACCCGTCGTAACAGCGTATCAGATCGTATCGTTCCGTCGCTAATCCGTCGACAGCTTCGGTATCAAGTGACGGATTAGCGACGATTTTCTGACGGAAAAGCCGTCGACCAGCTTCTGGAAATTCATGTCATTTCCAGCAACTTGGCGACGGATAAGTCGTCGCTATGCCGTCGAAAGGTATCGACCGAATAGCGACGGATTAACCGTCGACCTTGTTCTAGAAATTCTTGTTATTTCCAGAACACGGGCGACGGATAGATCGTCGCTATTCCGTCGAACAATATATCATGCCGACGGATAGTCCGTCGACCATCCGTCGCTACCTGGGAAAAAATTTCAAATATCCAGTTAGCGACGGAATAACCGTCGAAAAGTAGTCGGCAACTTTTGATGACCGTCGCAAAACGGTCACAAGTTCGTCGCTAACTGAGAATATTTTGAAAAGAAAATTACAGCTTTTTAGCTGTTCGCAAAAATTTGCATAAACCAAACCAATATATAATGCACACCAATTATCCAGCAATCACATAGACCAAATATATTATGCACACCAATTATCCAAGAATCACATAGACCAAATATGCACATACGAATTTAATGTACACCAATTATCCAAGAATCATATACACCAAACCAAATTAATATAAAATAGACATCAATTATCCGGAAGAGTAACCTAATATCCATCGTTATAATCTGATCATTGCACAAATATTCCAAATTTTGCACAAATATTCCAAATTTTTCACAAATATTCCAAAGCACATAGGAAAGAGTTGGCCAGTTACAGTAACCTAATATCCAATCCTGACGACCGATCATAGCACAAATATTCCAAAATTTTCACAAATATTCCAAAACACATAGGAAAATCGACTTTGGCCTCAACAAAGACCACAAGTCAGACGATGAATCCTCACAGCCAGGGATGATAGTTGCATTGAGACATGTACCATTCTATCAGCCACTTTGCATACGAAGGCTCAATCTGGTTGAGGTCTTCTGTAGGGATAGGAGGGTCGGTCCCGATACAACTCTCTGACGGTGGCTCCTCCTTAGCTTCAAGCTTGGGAGCAATCTCTTCCCTGATGGTCATCGGTTCTTCCTTGACCTCGACCTTTGGTAACACCTTCTCCTTAACAGTCACCGGCTCTTGTTTGACGACGGAGACTTCCTCTGTGTCGACCTCCAAGGGTTTCTTGCCTCGACCCCTTCCTCGACTAGCAGCACCATCACGGTGAGTCTTGGTGTAGCACTCAAATATGGGACACCTGTAAATTCGCCGAGGTTTTAAATCATCGACATTGAGTTTTAAACCCTCACGTAGCCTTTCTGCTTCACTTCTAGGGTCGAGCAGCATCTTCTTGCAAGCTTCGGTCTCCAGATACTTAGTATCAAGATTCTGGATGCTTTCGTAGAGCATGTCAACGCATTTGAGTGCTACACTAAGACTCGCCGAGGAAATTGACGCTAGGATGCGTTGACATGCTCTACGAAAGCGTCCAGAAATTGATCCCTTCCTCGACTAGCAGCATCATCGCAGCGAATTTACGGGTGCCTCACATTTGAGTGCTACACTAAGACTCGCCGTCTGTATAGTTCGGTTATTGGCGCTCGATGTTCCTGTGGTAAGGCAATGGATGAGGATATTGCGTGGGAGGGGGTTGCAGATGGAGGCAACAAGGATGGCGTGTTTGTGAAAGGAGGGAAAAGATACATAATCACAGACGATTTGCATGTAAGGCCATTCTATTCCATGGAGTCTGCGTTGTCTATTTTCCGAAGCATGGGATCATAGCATCGAAGACAGTTGAGACCAAGACTGTAAACATTGGCCGCGATGAGGTTAGTGATTTATGTAACCTAATGTAGTAATCTTGTAATTTAAAGTTGAAAGAACATGCAAGTAGCCTTATATTTGCTGCCTCACCAGTCGAATGACTTAATTCCTAAGTATCGGAACGAGTGGCTCAGAACACAACCCAAGATTCATTCTAGCATACATTAGTGAGTTCATCTTGATTCTGTTACGTCCTTCAGATACTATATACGATAAGAACATAGATGATTCACACTAATGTATGCTAGAATGAATCTTGGCTTGTGTTCTGAGCTATCCGTTATGATCAAACATCTTCCTTCTCCTCTCCTCCACCATGGCTCTGAACCAATATGCTCCTCCCTACTTCCCTTCTTTTTATTTGACTCTCTCAGTCACATATGACATCCAGCTCAAGTGTAGAGTCGGGGGAGAAGAAGTGGGCAGGAAGAGGAGGGGGAAGCAGTACAGCCGGAGGCATGACCCGGAGAAAGTACATAGGTTTTCTTCATAGTTCTCCTATGCACACCCTCCGGGTCATGCCGCCGACTGTGCTGCTTCCCCCACCTCTTCCTGCCCACTTCTTCTTCCCCGACTCTACACTTGAGCTGGATGTTATATGTGGCTGAGAGAGTCAAATAAAAAGAAGGAAAGTAGGAAGGAGCAGATTGGTTCAGAGCTATTGTGGAGGAGAGGAGAAGGAAGATGCTTGATCAGAACGGATGGCTCAGAACACAAGCCATGATTCATTCTAGCATACATTAGTGTGAATCATCTATGTTCTGTACATATGGTGTAGTATATGTTCTTATCGTATCTAGTATCTGAAGAACGTAACAGAATCAAGATGAACTCACTAATGTAATACTAAGACATCATCTACTACTATATAAGATATAGTGATAGGTTGTCGTATCATCATTGTCGAGGAATGAGGGTCGGAGGACAGGCAACTTTATCTACGGCTACATAGTTTCTGCCTCGCCAGTCGAATGGCTGCAGGGACTATGTCCTGATCACCATGTCGTACCGTAGATTAATGCAAATGGAGCTGGAAATATCCGTCGCTAACCGGTAAATGAGAATTTTTTTGAAAAAAATTGCAGCACTTTTCCTGTGGGATGAGCACGGATACTTTGACAAATGAGACCACCATGCTGTCAGGAACCTCTCACTCGAGCTCTACACGAAGGATGTCTACTTGAGCGCCGGGACAAAGTTTTGGCTCGGAGCAAGAATCTGTTGACGGAGCACATCTACTATGCTGCAGAAAAAATTAGTAACGGTGGGAGACCCATCTGAGTAGGACGTATACTCTGATAATATCTCCTCCAGCACTCAATCCCACTACTGATATCATTCTTGTAATTGTGTTCTATCAGAGTATACGTCATACTGAGATGGATCTAGTATTCTCTCTTGTTGGTTGTCGTATCATCATTGCCGAGGGATGAGGGTCGGAGGACAGTACAATAAAAACTAATAGAAAAACAACTCAATATGTAGTCCAATACAAATAGTCTAATACAAAAACAACCCAATACAAATAGTCCAATACAAATAAGTACTAATAGCTAATGAGAACCACGCTGCTCACGCAAATGCTCAGTGATACGTTCACGCAACCACCTCGAAAAAGCGAGATTTTTGGCGCGAGGAGAGCTGTCGTCCATTGCAAGGATTGCATGAAGAGTCCTCTCGGTCTCACTAGCTACCGGTGCTGGATGAATAGAACTCCCGGTCTCACTAGCAACCGGTGCCACTTCCTTCTTAACTGTAGGAGGAGCCACCTCAGCATTCACTATTTTCCTCAAACGACGTGCCGCTCCTCGGGTCATGGGTGCCATCTGGTAAGATCGATAGTCACAAATAATATAATTGTAACAGAAGCAAGCTAACTAAAGGAACCATCATGTAATTTGAGTACATTTTCGAAAGCCGATAAAGTATAAAAAATTCGATTTTTTTGCCAAGTATGAGAACGGATGGCTCAGAAGACAACCCAAGATTCATTCAAGCATACATTAGTGTGAATCATCTATGTTCTGTACATATGGTGTAGTATATGTTCTTATCGTATCTAGTATCTGAAGGACGTACGTAACAGAATCAAGATGAACTCACATAATGTAATACTAAGACATCATCTACTACTATATAAGATATAGTGATAGGTTGTCGTATCATCATTGCCGAGGGATGAGGGTCGAAAGACAGTCAACTTTATCTACGGCTACATAGTTTCTGTCTCGCCAGTCGAATGGCTGCAGGTACTATGTCCTGATCACCATGTCGTACCGTAGATCAAATGGAACTGGAACTGGAGCCAAAATACAGTACTACTTCACCATGTCGTACCATTTTACTCTCTCTCTCTCTCCTTTCCCCCCCTCCGGCGCTCTCACTCTCTCCGGCGCTCTCACACTACTAATTCCTATGTATTTTAAGTGTGAGAACGGATGGCTCAGAACACAACCCAAGATTCATTCTAGCATACATTAGTGTGAATCATCTATATTCTGTATACATATCGTGTAGTATATGTTAACCTTATCGTATCTAGTATCTGAAGGACGTACGTAACAGAATCAAGATGAACTCACTAATGTAATACTAAGACATCATCTACTACTATATAAGATATAGTGATAGGTTGTCGTATCATCATTGCCGAGGGATGAGGGTCGGAGGACAGGCAACATTATCTACGGCAACATAGTTTCTGCCTCGCCAGTCGAATGGCTGCAGGGAATATCCGTCACCATGTCGTACCGTAGATTAATGCAATTAATGGAGCTAGAAATATCCGTCGCTAACCGATAACTAGTCCGTCGCTAACTGAGATTGTCACATACACATATGTATATCACAGCTAGATGTATAGATATATACATCTATACAGAAGCACACAACTGATAGAACTCACACTGTCCTTGAGACAGTGAACATATACACCATGAATCCAAACCCCATATATATTCACATTTACTAATCCAAACACCACCAAACTAATGGAACACCCAATATGGATAACACATTATTTAGCCAATATATAAACTCAGATGAATTTGAGAAGCAAAGCCACCCGTCGCCCCCGACCAAAGCCCGCCGCCCAAGCCCGCCGCCCAGTAGTTCGGTTGTATATATATGAAGAGTGCTTATGGGTGTGCGGCGGTTGCAAATAGCCCCGACGCACCCGCCCCAAGCCAGCCGCCCAGCTCCCGACGCCGTCGCCCGAAGCCCACCGCCCAGCCCCCAACCCAAGCCAGCCGCCCAGCCCCCGTCCCAAGCCAGCAGCCCAGCCTCCGACGCCGCCGCCCCAAGCCCACCGCCCAGCCCCCGACCCAAGCCAGCCACCCAGCCCCCGACGCCCCAACCCCAAGCCCGCCTCCCAGACCCCGACGCCCCCGCCCCAAGCCCACCGCCCAGACCCCGACCCAAGCAAGCCGCCCAGCCCCCGACGTCCCAACCCCAAGCCCG
The DNA here is from genome assembly GCA_029216955.1 of Iris pallida. NCBI lineage: Eukaryota > Viridiplantae > Streptophyta > Magnoliopsida > Asparagales > Iridaceae > Iris > Iris pallida. Next base: position 12,730,768 of record JANAVB010006800.1, on the reverse strand, counting down.
CCTCCCAGACCCCGACGCCCCCGTCCCAAGCCCACCGCCCAGACCCCGACCCAAGCCAGCCGCCAAGTCCCCGACGCCCCAACCCCAAGCCCGCCTCCCAGACCCCGACGCCCCCGCCCAGCCCCCGACGCCCCAACCCCAAGCCCACCTCCCAGATCCCGACGCCCCCGCCCCAAGCCCACCGCCCAGACCCCGACCCAAGCCAGCCGCCCAGCCCCCGACGCCCCAGCCCCAAGCCCGCCGCCCAGCCCCCGACGCCCCTGCCCCAAGCCCACCGCCCAGTCCCCGACCCAAGCCAGCCGCCAAGCCACGGACGGCCCAGCCCCAAGCGCGCCGCCCAGCCCCTATACGATACCGCGAGAGAGAGAGAGAGAGAGAGATCGAGAGAGAGAGAGAGGGGGGTTACCTTCGGGACACTACACCAAAAGAGGGATTTGCTAACATATTTTTTTTTATTACTAACAGTTTTTTACTGTTACTAATTACTAACGGTAAAAAACTGTTAGCAACATCATAAATCGTTGGTATAAATAAGATAAACTAAAACTTAATATAAATAATACATAATATTAAGGTTACAACATCTTGTAACCGTTGGTAAACCAAATAAAAAAAACGAAACCATCCATTACGCCTTTCACGTGATTAAAATTAAGTGTTAGGGCGGAAACACTTTTTCATTCCCCCCAATTTTTTTCCATGTACTCTGAAGGACTCTTCTGCTGGTGCTTTCTCAAGAGTTCTCCTCTCTTCTATGTCTCGACGATGAAGGCTACTCGCTGGAATGGTAATCTCTCTCTCTTTCTCCTCCCCTTCTTCTTCATTCACTTTTCCTTTATTTCTCATACAATATATCATTCTCTGCTTCCTTCTTTTCCTTCTAATTTTTCTCTCTCAATAAAGTTAGGGTTAGTTTTAGGGCTTGGGGAGGAGGACATTAAGAGGAGAACTCTGATGAAAAGCTGGAGCAACATCGTCAGCGTCGATGACAGCTGCTACGAGACATCCCCTGACTTCACCGGCCGCTCGAACGCAACGCAAGCCGAAAGCCGACGGCGGCGGCGGCCGAAGCGAACAGCCGCCGGACTAGTGGTGGAAGGACCTCGGCGTGCTAGGCCTCGACATCTTCCAGAGGCTGCTCTCAGCACTCAAGTCCAGGGGGCTGAAGAAGTATACCATAGGAAGGATTCTGATCATCTACGTGCACGCCTATTTCCATGGCCTCGTCGGCAGGGACGTCCATTTCCCGAATGCGGAGGCGTAGAGGAAGTAGAGGGCGGTCGTGGAAGACATTGTGGGGCTGCTGCCGACGCTGTCGAGGAAGGGTTCTATGCCGATCGCGTTCCTCTCCGGCCTCCGCTGCTTCTGCATACAAGGGGGACATGGAGAGGAGGATAGGGATGCATGTGGCTTTTGTCTTCAGAATACATGGTTGAGAAGCTTGGAATTGATAGGAGTAAGATATTAAACTTGTGCAATTTACTGTACAAGAATTATGGGACAACCATGGGTGAACTTTTGTTTTGTTGTTTTGATTGTTTCTGTTGTTATGTTTCTTATTTTGTTTATTGTTCTCCATTATGCAGGCTATGATGAATACCACAGGTTCTAATCTCTCTCTCTCTGCCTATTCCATCTTATCAATTGAATAGTTTTCAGGTTTCTAACTTGTCTGTTTATTTATTTTTTAATTTTGGCCTCATAATAGTTTTGTGCAAGGTTCAGAGCCTCCAACTCCGTATTCAATTATGAGAATGGGTTTAAGGTGATTAAATATTTCCTTCCTAGAAAATTTTTCTGTGAGAATGGGTTATGGGTTTTGGATGTTAATAGGAAGTGGTTGTATATAAATGTCATATGATGGATGCGTTTTAAAACTGAAAAATCTGAAGGCAAACTGTATCACTAGTCATATGGCAAACATTTTAACTACTTGTCAGGTATATTACCTAATAATTTTTTCAAAGCAGGAGAAGACGGAAGGCGTAAAATAAGCCTCGTACCACTTAGTTCTAAAATTTTTAACAACTCTTAGAAAATAGGTATTTCATATAGAGGAAGAATAATGCTTAGTTTACATTTTTCAAGAGTACCTGCAGGGTCCATAATGTTGTTTAGGAACCTTTCTAATGAAATGGTGTACCTAAATGGTCAGGGGTTGCAATAGTGCATATAATTCGAATTGAAATAAATAACTCAGTTTGAAAAGATAAAACTTTTTAGTACTCTAAAGTTACAATATGCTAACATTATGATTTAATATTTACGTAGTCCTACTAATATTTTATTTTTTAACTTATGAGTATATATTATATTCAATCACCCAAGGAGCCTACACGATAATTCATATTAGGACCCAATATTTTGGATTGATCCTTATACTGATAAGGTTAGATAGGAACTATAACTCCCAGTTACTTATCAGGCACTATCATTAACACACTTGACCTTTGAGCAAAGCAAAAAATGTAAGCTTGAGTTCTTTGTCATTCTAGTACAATTAAAACCATAGAGAACATCGATGTCGAGAAACGTAAGCATTATCTAACATTTCAGTCATCCAAAGTAACACTACATATGTTTATCATATCAGATGAGCTCATCATCAATAAATTAGAACATAAGTGAAAGGATAAAAAGAAAGAAGCCTCACTTTTATTACAGGATAAATTAGGTTTCAAAACCAAGCTTGAAAAGTTGGCATTGTGGGAAACATAAAAAGATTAGATGCATTCTGAAAAAACAAAAAGAGCACACAGCTAATTGCACTAATGCTCACATCTAGAACATAATAGAGTTACATTTTCATTTGTCGCATGATTTCGATAAGGGCTGGTCTATCTTTGAATTTGTACGATATTGGGATTTCTAGGAGGTTGGTGTTATCATTTTATTTTATTTTTTATTTTTTGGGATTTGTTTGATTTTTTTTTTTTGTTGTTGTGGGAAGATCGTGCAAGGGATTATAAGCGAGTTGGAGGCACAAGGGGAGTTGCCGAGTAGTAATTCTAGGGTTTCCTCTTGCCATCTATTTTCGGCCGAGGTCAATTTGTGAGTTCTGCCAATTTGAACTATTTTCTAGTCGGCTAATTGAACTATTTTCTTCCGTTATGCCCTGTTAAGGGCCAAATCCCTTCTCTAATATTAGCATGCAACAAATTCTGTAAGAATGATTGTAAATATGGATCTGTGTACATACTAAATAGTATGGTTGTCTCAATATTATCTAGATACCTTTAGTTCAATAGGAAGGCACTTTATGTATACAAAAACTAAATTATTTATTATTGTAGTCATGAATTTTCCCGTATATTTGGTCCCCAGGTTGCATATTGACAGCTCGGATACCATGAAAGAAGCAACAAGACCAACATCAGAGATTGTTTTAACTTTCAAGTACTTGGTGATCTCTCACAACTGGGGTCATGGCAAGCGTAGTGGCACTGACAGGCATTGGTGTCGTGTCGTACCTTAAACGAGCCAATGTGTGATTGCTCATACAAAGATGGGAGTGCTTCGATGATTAATTATATAATACCACAGGTCTATACCAAATTAAGGAGGCAATGTTTAGTCGATCAGAAACTTGCTGACACCAGATTATAGTTATAGTTTGCCAAATGGCTTCAACCTCAAACGAAACCCTTTTATCAATATACCACTTTATATATTGAAGGTGATGCAGATCCTCAGGAGTCAAAGCTCAGGATATCTTTGTCAGGTTACCGAGAAGATATTTATTTTGCTTTACATATATTCAATTTTGATCCCAAACCTGGTATGTTATTAATGAATCATGTATTCGTTCTATCCAATTGCTATTGCAGCTGGTTTTACCTGCATTTCCTATGATCCAGAAACATTAATCTTTCTAATTCTTATATTCATTCCATTTTGTACAACTGTTCAATTACATAGGTAATAGGAAGCTATCTCGATTTGCTATGAGAAGTAAGTACATTGACGGAAGAAGAAGTGATGGTATTGATCTGGGAATCAATAGTCGAAAGCTCTGACATAATTTTGGACTCAATAGAATGAGCTATGTGATCAACTTGCAAAGAATTTGGGTTGTAAGGTAACTTCTCTCATTTAGTTCACAACTTTCCTATATTCATTCCATTTCCTTCTCGTCATTTTTGGTGCAAGCTTACTGTAAATTTTGACATGGTAATTATAGTGACCTTATGTTTCCAAGGTTATGTACATTTGGTATTGTCCTTTCTTCACTAAAAGACATTTATTTGTACCATCTTTTAGTGGTGTGTACTTGATTTTTGCTTCAATGTCTTTGTATACTTTAGTTTGCTTCACAAATCTTTTTTTAGTCTGATAATTAGAGCTGTCAAGATCAGAAACTTATGTTACCAAGGTGTTATTTTGATTGTGTTTAGCTTCTGCAGTAATCTTAGTAATCTTAGTTGTGTGTTATTTTGCTTTTGTAGAGATCAAGGTGGAGTATGTGAAGGAAACAGAGAAGGCTGCAGAGCTGGAAGTTGCCAAGTTGACTGAACTGAACTGCTGGATATTTGAGTTTGATGCTTTGCTCTAATTTTGCTTGCAATTTGATAGAAAGACTTTGCTCTGAAAATATTTAGTTTGATGCTTTGCTCTAATTTGGACTGAACTGCTGAAGATTTGAGGGACAAATGAGGAACATGAATGATATATTGACTTTGTGTTTGCTCTAAGTTGGAATACTCTTGTGGTATTTGCTGAAGATTTTTTTAATGTGTTTATGCCTTTTTGTTTATGCCCGATGCTTTGCTCTAATTTTTTTGCTCTTGTGGTATTTGCTGAATATTTCTTTCCTGCATCTTTTTGTTCTACATCTCTGTGAATTTGTGATATGTTTTCTTTCATGCATCCTTTTGTTCTACATCCCTATGAAACTGTGATATTTGTGCTTATCAAAACATAGCCACCTCATTTTATTTGTGCTTATCCTGGATGTTTGTTTGGTTGCCTATCAAAACATAAGATGTATTCAAGACCTCCAGGATCAACCTTTAGGATATAGTCAGCAAGTGCATGTGATTCCATTTAAGATGTTTATTTGTGCTTATCCTGGATGTTTTTTTACCTCCAAGACCTCCAGGTTTAGATATGGGAGCTCAAACCGATGGCGGTTCAGTTATTTATGAACAGAAGCAGTTAAAGGAACTGATAACTCATTCTTGGGATCCTTCTCCATTTACCCCTAGCAGCAATGACCTATCTGCTGGTGATCATCTCAATGTAGTTAGGCAGGTAAGCTGCTTCATGGACTTGCTTTCAAGCAGCCATTTTATGAAATGAATTTCACAATGAAGAATCAGAATCATTATAATATTAAAATCAAAGGAGGATTTAACAATTTGATTCAATAGTATCTTGACTTCATCTAACTGCAAGTTACAGTATGCGAGCTAACTTTTGATAGTATGCGAGATAGCAATCAAAGGAGATAATAGTTCAGAGCCAAATATTACACCTGGGATAATAGATACAGGTTCTTGTCAAATGTGAGATGTTTCGAAAAATTTGTAATTAAATTTCATAACTTGTCATGTAATCCTCTTGTACTTGTACCTGATTGAGACACATCCAGTGCTTAGAATTTAAGATATTAGTTTTAATACGTGTTACCCTGCCATATTTTTATATTATGTGATGTTATGTAATGGAACTTTTCTTTTATGGAGTAGCTCTTCGAGATTAAAGGCATTGAAGGAGCTTCTTGATGCATTTGAAGGAGAGCTTCTTGATGCATTTGAAGGACATATCCTTCTTCCATATCTGGAGAACATGGTTGTGGACAATACTTTGGCTTATTTTTCAATCTTCTCTTCATTTGGAAATCTATTTGTAATGGCAGCACAGAACATCCTAACTGTTTTGATAATGAATATTGTATTCTAGTAATAAAATTTGTACTATGGAGGAGAATATTGGTTGATAATGTATTGTATTCTTATAATAAAGTCTGTAGCCTAATTAAATATTTACCATACTAGTTCAAAATATTTTTGTGTGAATTGAATTTCTCATAATGGATTTTGGTTAATGAATAAGCGTTGAATGTTTAGGCTAGAATTTTAATTACGGGGTTTTGGTAATATAAAAAATTAAATTTTTCATCGTTTGCAATAAATTACAGGGTCTCACGGTTTGATATGTTAGAACGATAAATTTGCAAATGGTAAATCACCGTTAGTAAAGTGAATTTGCCAACACTTTTTTATTGTTACTAAAGTGAATTTGCCAACACTTTTTTTACACCAACGGTAAATATACCAACGGTTTTTTACCGTTAGCAAAGATAATTTACTAACGGTTTTCTACCGTTAGCAAAAATAATTTACTAACGGTTTTTTACCGTTAGTAACGCGAATGTGCTAACGGTTTTTGACCGTTAGGAAATTTTGCAACACCATAGTACCAACGGCAAAAAACCGTTAGTATTATTTTTCCTAACACTTATAGTCGTTAGGAAATGGCTATTTTGGTGTAGTGAGGGAGGAGAGGACGCCGATCACCGACGTCGACGACGACACCGACGCCGATCACCGAAGCCGACATCGGCGAGAGAGAGAGAGAGAGAGAGAGAGGAGAGAGAGTGAATTTGGGGGAAATGCAAAAAGTTCCCCCCGCCGTTCCATTTAATGTCTGGAACGTTTATAAAGCGACGGACGAGCGACTGGTAAAAGCCCGTCGCCCAGCCGTCGCCTATTTTGGTAAGTGCCGACTGAATATCCGTCGCTAAGTCGTCGCAAATATGTCCCGCCAATTTCTTACACAATTCTCGCCAAATAATCGACTGTGTAGCGACGACGGTAAATCCGTCGCTATTACACCGACAGTTTAGCGACGGATGTGCGACCTTTCCTCCTCCTAAAATAAAAATAAAAATGGCAAAGGCTTGTAGTCAGAAATCAGTCACTGAGCGGCCACGAAACCGTCGCTAATACCGACAGAAAAAGTCCGTCGCTACAAATCCGTCGCTAAATGAGTGTATTTTGGTAGTATTAATACAGAAGATTCTCGAGCTGGATTTCCATCTTTTTGTGGTACATGTCAGCCTTGAAAGTGATCCAGCCCGGAGGAAGTTTGGTGACTATCGCACCCACCATGAACTTGGCTTCTTGCTTCATGCCCTCTTCCTTCAGTTTCATTTGCACCTTCAAAAGTTCTTTGACTTGCGGCAGCATAGTCTTTCCTCAAATTGTATGGTAAAGAAATTTTCAACGAGATGAATTTTGGACATCTTCTCGTCAATCTTATAGTGCTTTTCTAGAGATTTCCAGACATTTCTAGCTTTCTCCTTCTTGCTATAGGACTCCGCCATAGAGTCGTCCATATTATTCATATTAACAACCTGTAGAGGTTGTTGTCTATTTTTCCACTTGGCATACTCGGTCGTAGCAACACCGGTAGCAAGTTCACCTCCATCTTCGAGAATGGTAGGTTCTGGATCAGTCAACATGTAGCCAACAATGACAAGTTGAAGATTCAAAGAAATCTTTCTCTTCCAAATGTTGTAGTGTTTGTCGTCAAACTTCTCAAGTTTGTGAAAACTTGTATCGAGAAGGCTTCAACGGTTGGACTCTATTCTTTTTTACTTTGATCTTTCTTTGAGATTGTTGGTCCCAAAGACAGATCTAAGAGTAGAGATATCTAAAGAAAGCGTAGAGATAACTTTGTAAGACACGAAGTCTGCACTCTAGCCAATGACACAGGAAAGTGGCGTAGAGTATACTTGCAAGACATGAGGTCTGCACTCTACCAACTCAATAGATGCACTAAACGAATATTACAAACTGACTTCAAGAAATTGTAAAATACAATAACAAAAAGGAAAATAGTGTTCTTCTCTTTATGTTTGCAGACGCTACAATAAGAAGAACACGAGACACAAAAAGAAAATACAAAGAAAATCTCCTTGCTAAGATGAACAAGTCACTGATACTCAAAGCAAGATTTACCCTATGCACGATCTGCCCTCAGGAACCAGCAAGTTCAAGTATGAACCTCTAGAATGCTCTTCGTCACCTTCGAAAAAACTTCAAAACTCAAAATAAGCTAGAAAAGCTTCATCTGGACGCTAAGCGCCGCACGTGCGCCCGAGCTTACAACCATGCAAGCAACTCACGCATGAAAGGAGCGCACGAGCGCGATGCATCAATGCCGATGCTGAAGTGCAAAGTACGCCATCAAAGTGAACTTTGCGTCCTTAGCCCGAGTCCGAGTTGCTAAGCCCCTACGGGGCTTATCTCCTATGGATTCCCAAAGTGGGTGACAAAGAAAAGGTTTGTTCTTTGTGATTTAAACATATCTCCCTAGAAAAATCAATCCACATAGGCCACCTTACTCCATGTGCATACACCAATACAGGCATAGCTATATATTGAGATATACACCATGGCGTTTTTTCCAATATAGGACTAAAGTTCCCAATGCTAAGTGAAAACACCAACACATTGAGAATTTGAAATATATCACCATTGCTGCAAGGGGATCCATCTGTCTCCTTGGTAATTATAGTACCACAAAAAAATCCATCTCTGGTCCTACTACTGGCAGTTGTCCCCATACAATCATCAACAAAGGATCCATCAAATGTTATCTTGATATAATTCGATTCAGTTCCTTTCCTTTCTATAGTTGAGCTCCATCTCGGATTATCCTAATGTCCTCCTTACTATGCTCGTTGTTATATACTATAAACTTATTTTTAACGTACTTATAATTGTCTTTTTTGTCTCCTACAACCAACTTCTAAATGATTTTGAACAAATAGGAAATTTGTTCATTTGAGAAGATACAGAGTGAAGCAAATTCCTATTAACAATTGGTCAGACCTACTCGATAGAACGGTACAGGGGTCTTTTTAGCCAAATTATCACTAAAAGTGCAACCATACATCTCTCGAAGAAAGTTTACTTGATCTCTGTCTCGTAATATACTTTTCTAAATATGATGGTGAAAGATCTCATGCTGCAGAAATGTGAGACTTGTTTGGTTTGTTGATTTGGAGTGTAGAATTGGCTAAAATTCGAATTTTGAACCACTTAACATGTTTGGTTGGAGGATTTATGGGTAAGATTTAATGTGATTTGACATGAATAGTAAATCTTGTCTGCCATGAAATCGAAGTTTTGACATCGTAAGTTTTCTTTCTTTGAAATGGAGCGCAAAAGTGGAAAAATCATCATTTCCATTTCGTACGTTTAGTTGGAAGACCACTTCCTCTCTACTTTAACAAAAATAAATTTGTTATATTCATGTCAATTACACTTTTCTACTCAGTTTAACAACCAACAAAACTTTATAATTTTTTACTTCGAAACTCCATCGAAGCATCCAAACGAAGAATTTTGCACTTCTCTCGACTTCACCGCAATGCGTATACAATATGTCAATTTTCAGTTTTTTTTTGTACTTCGCTCTACTTTGTCAAACCAAACTATCCCAGTAATACGATTTTTGAAATGTCTAAAAACTGAAACCTAAACTGTGTTATTGGCAATATGCATCCAGTGTCTGAAAATCTCATCAGAGTTCATGAAGACATTATTCTTCTTCCTCTTCCTAAATCTCGCAAACTCTCATATACTCGCCTTTACCTATCATGGTTTCAAGAAGATCTATTGACCCTATCGGTTATAGCAGAACCTGGGGATCTTTTGTACCTTCAGCTTGATGGTGAGTACCAGAAGGATCGCCAGTCGAGCACCAGAGTGGATTTTTATTTCCTTCACCCACTGCTTATTATGTATATTCTTTTACGATGTTTAGCCATCAAGCACGTGTTTAGGACCTTGACTTCTTACCTAAAGACAACATGATTATATATAGTATAGACTGTAGCTAGAGCTGAACATGTATTATTGTATACTCTTGCTATATTCCATTTTGTACAACTAGTTTCATGATCTTCTATATATCTACAGTTTGGGACAATTTACTATTATATGCTTGATGATCATATATCTTACTCGTACTTGCTAGCAAGTGATTAAGACATCTTGGATTGCTTAGCCTAGTATTGACTTTTTCTTTGTAGAATAACCCCCATTTTTTATAATTGTGATCATATCTCGGGGTACCTGAGTACTCTGATATACGTTCTTGGCCTAGTATCGCCCCCGCTCTCCAGTATTCGAGTTCTGGGATGTGACAACTTTCGTCAGTATTTTGACATATTTTGTAATGTTAGTAGTTGTTAATGTTGTAACCGTCCACTTAAAGAGGAAGAAGGAGAGAGCTCGTTGGAGATCTCGTAAGGAGAGGATTTTGCATTATTGTATTGTATGTGTAACCCTTGTAAGTTTCTCTTATTGATTCAATAAAATTATTTCTTCCTTTATTTCGTTGAGCATGTCAAACTCGATCGAACAATATTTATATTACGTATTTGTATGTTTGTTCTTTTTGTTATTATTTAGTTAATTATATCATGTTATTTATTTTGTCATTGCTTAAGTTATTATCTGTCACATTTTTGCGTGTGTCTCGGCGCAACATCCTCTTGGGATTTTCTTAAATCGGTCCAACTCTTACGATAAGTAGTAATTCTATTCCTGAAGCTCGTTGTGCGTTGCCTGTCTTATTGCTAGATAATTTGCTCGTTCGAGCAAACATTGTCACATCTAACAATCCTAAAATGGTGACTATGGACAAGATGTTGGAGTGGGTGGGGTTCCCAACCTATATGGAGATACCCCGGAGTACGAAGAGAGCCATCCATGTGTTGGAAAAACTTGGAGAGTCGGAGTGCGACGAGCAACATCCATGTGTCAAAAAAGCTCCGGCGTCGTAGGCGGACTATTGTTAAGAACATACCAAGTTTGGTCTGAATTCATTAAGACCGATTTTGGTCCGAAATATGTCATATTCAAACAAAACATTTTGGCTTAGGCTAACCGAGTTCAGTCCGAATTATGTCGGTCAGTTGGGCTAAACATGGTTTGGGTGTTTTATATGCACCATTGGATCCCATCAATGGTCCATATTTTTTGCGGTTTATATGGGGTATATATATATTTTCCTAACCCTAAAAACATGCATAGATCATCTTATCATCTAGCAAAGATAAATATCAAAGTTTTCAACTTTTGGAGAGAGAAAGAAAGATTGGTGGCTACTTCAAAGGAGAGGTTATTTCGGATAATTTTTCTCGTTGTCTCTAGTTCTTCGGAAATCTATAATCTATTTTCATTGTTCAAGTAGTTGCGGTGACCCATTTTGATGGATGAGAAGTTTGTAAGGAGTCTATACCTAATTATTTCATTAGTGGAGGCTTTTCAAGGGTTGAAATCCAATTATCTTGTGGTTTTTCCTTTAAGAATGTTTCATGTTAAAAATTGGTTATGTTTGCGTTCGGCACTTGATGTGATTTGGCGATTTAGTTTTTGCTAATCCCTGGGCGTGATATCAGAGGAAAACTCTAGTGAGATGATTGCAATACTTCAAGGAAGGTGCAAGAACAGAAATCCTAAGAGGACTCTGTGAACGAAAAATCTAAGAAGATTTTCGTAATATCGACAAACGAAAAATCTAAAAGGATTTTGTAATCGGAGAAAGCCTGCTGGGGTGTTTAGAGCACCGACGCTCAAAGCTAGATCCGCCCACACGGTCAGCTTCCAGGAACCATCAAGCTCAAAAGGACTCTGGAACGCTCAGCCTATCTGCTCACGGACGGACTCCTCGGAAGAAAATAAGTTAACTCTCAAGTGGCGTCGACGTAGGAGCTCTCTCTTCTCTATCTGTGGAAAATTTTGTCAAGTCTTCTATTTCTGAGAGAGAAGAGAGACTCTAAATAAGGCCTCTCTGTAACTGTCCAGATACGGAACGTGCACGACGTTTGAATGTCAGATGCAAAATTATTGGATCCGTTATTGCACGTTACGAAAATGGTTCAGCCACGTCCGGCGCGAAACAGAGCCACTGAGCGCCAACGTGCGCGAGCACCATATTACACGTCTGCGCACATGTGTGCACACACAACTGCTCAAGATGCGCACAGTGCGTACCTGTGCCAATCGCGCCCGCGCTCACTTGTGCAACACGCACGCACCTGCATCGATCGTGCCTGCGTGTACCGCTCGCCAATCGCGTGCCACCTGGCGTACCATCTGGTCGTGCCATTAGGTCGCACCAACTGGCGTGCCATCTGGCCGTGCCAACTGGTGTGCCCACTGGTGTGCCATCTGGATGCGCAAACTGGCGCACGAACGACTGTGCAAGAGGCTCGTAAAACGAAAGCAACTTAAGCGTCCTATGCGCTTAACAACGATGATGACATGCTAAGTACAAAGTGTGCCAACAAAATGCCACATTGTGCCTTATGTGCCCAAGTCCAAGTCTAAGTCCGAGTTGCTAAGCCCCTTTGGGGCTTAACCCCAATAGAATGAAATTGAGCTTGGCCAACAAGCATGAATGCTTTTAATAGATGTCTTATCCTTACCTCCATATAAAAACACCCACATGGTCCCATCCTTAGGGTCACCACCCCATGTGCATCTCTCTACTCCTTAAGAGGGGTTATATTAAGATAGCCATGAGTTTTTCTAGCCAATGTGGGACTAAAATTACATGGCTTGTTGAGAGCATGCTCTCTAAAGTTCAAGGAAAGGAGAAACTCCAACAATCCTCCACATATCTCAATATATGTATAAGGTTAAGAGTTCCCCAAAGTAACTGTCGATTCTGCATTAGGATAGATGTCGCTGACAACTTGAATCTTCTCGTATGGGTTTGAACAACAGTATGATACAAGAATGGACTACGCCTTTAATTCTGCACCATAGCTGCAATTCTTCCCACTCATAAAATATAGTTACCTGCGATTCTGGCTGCACTTAAAGGCCCTGTGCCAGCTTGGTTTCAGTGTATAATTTTGGACATCTATAAGTTTATCCTCAAAAGACGGCCTGATATCTCTGTCCATACACTATAGGTGAGTTCTTTATTAAAGAGACATGGCATGAAGCCTTGCGCTTCCCTTGCGGTGCTACGCCGCTATGACATGGCCTAAAGCCGAGGCATTACCCCTACTGGAAACCTTATCGTAGTGTCATACTACTGTAGCATGAGTTCACAGCCTCTTTGTAGTGCCATACTACCCAGCATGAAGCCTTAGACTCCCTTGCGGTGTTACGCCGTACCGACATGGCTTGTAAAGCCGAGGCTTTGCCCCTATCTGGGTACCTCATCGTGGTATCGTTCTACTGTAACATGAGGAACACCTCCCATTTATAGTGCTGACTATCCCTCTTTAATTTTATCATACATCATTATACTACCTGTCTATTTGCGGTACTATACCGCTGTGACTTGGCTCGTAAAGCCGAGGCATTATCCCTAACCGAGAACCTCATGGTGGAGTTACCCTACTGTAGCATAAAGTTATACTCCTTGTAGTGTTGTGCTACCGTGCTTCTTAAAAAGTACACCAGGCATGCACTCTGCCTGAGAACTCGTTAAGGCATTTAAGCCACCCTTATCGCAGAATCCGTTTTTCGCAGAAAATACATAGTAGACAACAGTGGTTATGGGTCCGTAACCCTTCCATGTTCTCCGAAACGAGTAACTACTGTTACCTGATAGTTTTCCAGTCAGTGATCCTTCCTTGAACCAAAAGTTAGATGTCTAGTAGATTTCTCTTTGAACTAATAAAATAAAACTTTATAGTAGGATTACAAAGACACACTATCAAAATGCCTTCAAACCTATCTTTCCTGTTGTGTCTTCGACAAGCTGGCACTTGATGCCCTACGTGAACGGATCTGCCAGGTTCTCCTGACTCCGAACATCGATCACGGCAATGACACCTCTTTTGATGAGATCGTTCACTGTCTTGTGCTTTAACTGCACAATTCTCTTCTTCTCATTGAAGAGATCATTTGATACCACTGTCGCCACTACAAAAATCTGTCAAATCAGCGACGCCTCAGGACGTCGCTAAATAGGGAAAATACGTCGCTAATATCGATTAGCGACGTATTTAGTGACGTTTGCACATAGTCGCGATTAACCTAGTCGTTAAACAGCAAAACGTCGCAATACATCGCAATTGTAATGACACTTAGCAACGCTGACACGTCGCTAATTCAGCGACTACCAGCGACGTAAAACGTCATCATTTACCGACGTAACCTAGCGATGTTGAGCGACTTGACATGCATCGATGCTGACCTGGCTTGAGAGCCAAATGGCGATGTTCTGCGACTTTGATACGTCGCTATAGTACCGACATATAGCGACGTTTAGCGACATCTTACGTAGCGACGTTTAGTGACGATCAGCGACTATATTCATCACAGTTAGCGACGTATATAAAACATTTAGCGACATATTTTCCCTCGGAGATCGCCGGAGGAGCGTCGCGGAGGAGGTGGCCGGAGGAGGGAAATCGTCGGAGGAGCGTCACGGAGGAGGAGCGCACGAAAAATTGTGGAAGAAAATTTGTGAATGATCGAAAAGGAATCCCTCACCGCCTATATGAAATATTTAGCGACGTCCTTTTCGGCCGTCGCTAAACGTTGCTGATATTTAATAAACGGCGACGCTGCTTAAAATGCGTCGCTACACGTCGCTATATCAGCGACGTGTACCGACGAACTTGTGACGCAGATTCCCATTTAACAAATTGTAGCCGCTAGACGTCGCTATTAGTCGCTGTTGGCGACAAACAGCGACGTCTTAGATAAACGTTGCTAAACCCCCAAAAATTAGCAATGTTCTATCTTAGAGTCGCTAAATATGTCGCTGATATGACTTATTTTGGTAGTGCGCAGTCTCCTGGTTGTCACATTATATTAGAATTGCCATTATTTCCGCCCCAACCACTAGAAGATCAAACATGAGCCCCTGAAGCCATTCTACTTTCTCTGCTGCGGTATCAAGTGCAGAGAACTTAGATTCCATAGATGATCGCGAGAGCATAGTTTATTTCTTCGACTTCCACGATATAGCAGCTACACCCATTGTGAAAATGAATCCACAAATGGACCTCTCGCTCTCCAATTCTGAGCACCAACTGGCATTACTAAAGCCTTCTACTACCTGCGGCTCTCTGCTGAAGTGCAGTACATATGTCTGAGTCTTCTTAAGATATCTCATAACACGCTTCATAGCTTTCCAGTGCTCAACGCCTGGATTGCTAGTGAATCGACTCAGCATTCCCACGGCGAAAGCAATGTCAGGCCTAGTGGCAATAGTAGCGTACATAAACACCCAATGACGCTAGCATACTCTAATTGTCTGACGCTTTCCTTCGAGTTCAGCTCCAGCTTCTGGTCACTTCGGTACGGCGTATCAATTATAGGAAGATCATGATACCCATATCGAGTGAACTTCTTCTCAATGTAATGAGACTGTGACAGTACCAATCCAGTGTCTGTCCAGATGATCTTGAGTCCCAAGATAACATCAGTATCCTCCAAGTCCTTCATACTGAACTTTGTCGAGAGAAACTTCTTTGTCTCCGTGACACAGCTTATATCCGTACCAAGAATTAGTATGTCGTCCACGTATAGACAAACGATGACTCCTCTTCCATTAACAAATTTTGTATAGACACACTTGTCTATTTCGCTGACCCTATAGCCATTTGACCTTATGATTTTTTCAAACTTCTCATGCCACATTTTAGGAGCTTACTTTAAACCATAAAAAGATTTCACCAACTTGCAGACTTTATTTTCAAGACCTCTTCCGACAAATCCTTCTGGCTGTTGCATATAAATCTCTTCGGTCAACTCGCCATTCAGGAATGCCGTTTTCACATCCATTTGATGTATCACCATCTTGTATATTGCTGCAAGAGCAATTAACAATCTGATGGTTGTCATCCGGGCTACTGGAGCATACGTGTCAAAGTAGTCAATACCCTGCTTCTGAGAAAACTCCTTGGCCACTAGCCTGGCCTTGAACTTGTCAATGGTTCCATCAGCTTTCATCTTTTTCTTGAAGATCCAATTGCATCCGATGGATTTTGCTCCTTTGGGTAAATCAACCAACACCCAAGTGTTATTGGAGGTGATTGAGTCAATTTTATTGTCTATCACCTCCTTCCAAAAGACAGCATCTCTGGTCTTCATCGCCTCATTATATGTAAGCAGATCTGCTTCCACTTGATAGGTGACAAAGTCATCTCCGAAGTTCTTCGGCCTCCTTGCTCGCTTCGTTGACGGCTCAGTGAGTTATGGTTCAATTATTATCTCCTTACCAACAACTTCATCTTGGACTACTAGCTCATTTGAGATCTCAGTCTCCTTTGCACCTTTATCATTCTCCAGAATATCCGTAAGAACAATATTTTTCTGCCTTACAAACTTCTCTTTAATGTATTCAATATCGCAAGATTTGATGATAAGATTTGACTCAATATCAAGAAATCTTCGAGCATCACTCTTCTCGGCATACCCCAAGAAGGTCATCTTGATAGTCCTTGTCCCCAGCTTCTGAATCTTCAGATCTGGGAGCTTTATATAAGCCAGATACCCCCACACTCGAATGACATTCAAGTTAGGTCTGAATTTGAACCAGAGTTCATAAGGATTTATATTCGAAGTTGCATATGGCACTCTATTCAGAATAAAAGTAGCCGTCAATGCAGCTTCTCCCCAGTAGCATTTCGGAAGACCCATAGTTAGCATCATTGAGTTCATCATTTCTATCAACGTTCAGTTCTTCCCTTCTGCTACTCCGTTAGATTGAGGAGAATACGAAACATTAGTCTCGTTGATGATTCCATGTTCTTTGCAGAACGATGCAAATTTATGAGACCGATATTCTTCGCCTCGATTACTTCTTAGCCTCTTGAGTTGTTGTCTAGTTTTTCGTTCAGTCTTGGCCCTGAACTCCTTGAACTTTTTGAATGGTTTGTCTTTAGATTTGCGTAAGTAGATGAATGCGTACTTAGAGAAGTCATCGATGAAGGTTATAAAATACTTCATCCCAGCCTTTGTAGAGAATTGCTTGAAGTCACAGATAATCGGAGTGCACCAACTCCAGAAGATTTGTGCTTCGATCGGCCCGATAAAAGGATTTTCCAGTGATCTTCATCTGAGCACATACTTCACACTTCTCTACCTTATCCCCACATTTGGAAATAAGTCCTAGACTAGATATTTTGTGTATTCATTTACATTGAACATGTCCTAGCCTATTATGCCACAACTCAAGAGAATAATCAGAAAGAGAGACTACATTTATTTTATTTGACTGGTTTACAAGCTGAATTTTAAACATTCTTTCGATTAGAAAAGCCTTTCCGAAGTATGTTCCCTTTTTGGACATCACCATCTAGCCAGTATTGATGTCCATTCTCAAGCATGCGTTGCTAAGCAGGCTCCCAGATATCAGGTTCTTGCCAATCACCGGAACATGCTTTACACCTTGAAGCGTCAGAGTGTTCCCGGAAGTGAGTTTCAGCTCCACAGTCCCGATCCCCAGAACTTCAGCTTGGGCCTGATTCGTCATGATAACTTTCTCAGAAGTTGGCTGTTACGTGACGAACCATTCCTTGCCAGAAAAAATATGACACGTCGCACCGGTGTCTATCCACCAGTCAGAGTCAGTCCCCACAGCTGTGACCTGAGCGATCATAGCAACAATGTTAGAAACCTTACTAGGCTCACCTTGCTCTGATTGTTTGGACTTGGATTTGTATTCACTCTTGTAGTGGCCCTTCTTGTCACAGTTGAAGCAAGTCATGTGGGACTTGGACATCTGTTACTTGAACGAAGGACCCATCACTTTCAGATTAGTGGAGTCCTTCTTTTCGTGATGAGAAGTCGTCTGCTTCCCCTTGAACTCTCTTGTCTGCACCAAGTTGGCCTTAGCCAGTTGTTTGGACAGATAGTCCATCTTCTGTTGAGATCGCATCTCGTCCTCAACATGGATCTCTTGTAAGAGATCTTCCAAGCTAACGTCCAGCTTCTTCCGTTGCATTCTTGCTTAGAAATTACTCCATCTAGCAGGAAGTTTTGAGACAATCCCTCTAACGAAAAACTTGTCGACGAGGGGCATTTTTTTGTTATCCAGCTTCTGGCGCAACTTCAAGAATTCATTCACCTGAGGTAGCATCGACTTCTCGTCTTTGAAGAGCCACTTATGGTACTTCTCGACGATGAAGATTTTGGATCTGTTCTCGTCGTCTTCATAAAGCTTTCCCAAAGACTCCCAGATTTCTTTAGCCTTTAGCTTCTTGGAATATGACTCTGCCAGATAATCTTCCACGGAATTGAGAATCAGCAATTTGCATATGTTGTTTTCTCTCTTCCATTTGCTCTACTTGACGTGTGCAGCAGCAATAGCATCTACAGTACCACCTTCTGGAATCGTCGGTTCATTTTTAAATAATACATGGTCGACGTCTACGAGTTGAAGATTAAGGGTGATCTTACTCTTCCAGATCTGAAGTGTTCTCTGTCGAATTTCTCCAACTTATTAAAGCTGGTATCGATGAGAGAGGCACGAGAGTTTTCCATTTTCTGATCTAGCTTCGAGATTGTTAATCCCTGGGCGTGATATCAGAGGAAAACTCTTGTGAGATGATTGCAGCACTTCAAGGAAGGTGCAAAAACAAAAATCCTAGGAGGATTTTGTGAACAAAAAATCTAAGAAGATTTTCGTGATATCGACAAACAAAAAATCTATGTAACGCCCAAGTCCCAAAATACTTAGGACCAAGTACGTAGACATGCCAGCTGCATACATACGAAGTATACTCCAATATACGAAAATCTCGTATGTATACATAAGCTGTAAAATTTAGTAACCATGAAACTAATCTCATCCACAAACCAATATATCATAAAATCAACTTATAAATGTCATTTGTACAAAATGTTGGGCGGAGACAAATACACTACTAACAAAAAAAGAGAATACATAGCAACGATGGAAGAGTCGAGCGAAGCGAAAGACGATCCAAATGCTAGCATCGCGAAGGTAGATTGTAAACTATGTCCTTGGCTAGAGCACCTGCAAAAATTACAAACACACCTAGAGAAATTACCAGGCCCTCTGAGGACGTAACAAAATACAGGAAGAACATGCTAATATGAACTGTCAGAATAATAAATTAATATACAAAAGACTTTCCTGGACACAAATATGCAAAAGGATTTCTAACCGTCTATTGTGCAATTTAGAGGACAACTTTCATGTGCATGGGTGGAATTTATGCTATAAGTACGTAACTGGCATCCAGTCATCTGTATTCGGCTGTAACGTCTAAAATGTCAGAGGGTAACTGCAAATATATCATGTCATAGTACCTTTCGAAAACTATGGTTTACCTATTTGGCTTTCCATACGCACTAGTGACTGTCCTCCCCCAATATTTTCTACACTGACCAAGTCATGTCCATAACTCGTCCAGTTTTGTAACTGCTTGAGTCTCTATACCCTAGTCATAGCAGTCACGATCTATTCGTCACACAACTTCTTACATAGAGATGGCCAAGTCAATATACAAGTCGTACCCCTAGCAAACTGTATTAAACCGTGTAGTGTGTGTGCCATGGCCAAAGGAGATATAAGGATATCCCACAATAAGAAGGTAGTCCGCTAAAACTAAGTTAACATGCATAAAATAAAGTAACAACTAATAGAGTCGCTTGCACCCAAGTATGGACGTGCAGTTTATAAACTAACAAATATGAAACAAAGTAAATATTGCAGACAATAAATAATATAACAGTTAATTAGCAAGGTATACTTGCCTAGTAGGGTCGTCTGGTGTGGTATGATGATCATGATAGTACGAAGTTTGTCATTGTTACAAATGTGCAAGATGGCATTCGATGATTGCACGGACTGTTCCATCAAGTCAAGGACGGTTATATTAGCTAGGATGGATAGAAAGAAGTACATGATTGGATATAGGTATGGAAAGAGGATTTTTCATGGATAGAAGGGCAAGCAAGGAAAAATCAGATAATAATCTATACAAATTTAGAAAATATTTAAAGTCATAAAAATCTTTTTCTGGTTAAAATACTAAGTACAAAATAGGGTTTTTCTAGGAAAACTATATTTGTTAGTAAAAATATTTTAAATATTTATTTGAAATATATAGAAAATAATTCTACAAAGTAGACTTTCCTTAATCAAAATATTTTATACATAAAATCTAAAAAAAAACTGAAACACCAAATTTTATCAAAAATGCTTTGTAATATGCATATGATATAAAATAATTTTAAGGGTATATTTCTCACAAATATTAAATGTTGGTACTTTTATTTGTCTACAAATTTAGAGTATACTAATAAAATAACTATGAAAGAAATATTATAAGGCTACCACTAATATATATGTATACTATCCTGAGACCATATCTTTTTGTAATAATAATCACAATAAAATTTATAAAATAACAAAAATAAAAGAACATCAGCACTCTGTTGC
This sequence comes from Iris pallida, assembly GCA_029216955.1. Classification (NCBI taxonomy): domain Eukaryota; kingdom Viridiplantae; phylum Streptophyta; class Magnoliopsida; order Asparagales; family Iridaceae; genus Iris; species Iris pallida. The sequence continues at coordinate 12,710,362 of JANAVB010006800.1, read as the reverse complement.
TCTCCCTAATAATAGTAATAATAGTAATGATAAAATAAAACAAAAACTAACAAAACAACAACTAATGACAACAGTAGCAATAAAACAATAAAAATATTTTACTAATTAATTAAAAGGTACAAAATGTACCAACGTAGCACTTGTGCTGCTGCTGCTCTTTGCTTCATGTGGGAAGCTAAACCACATTTATTGCTTGAGAAAGAGAGAGAGAAAGGTGAATTCAGAAGAAAGTATGGAGAAAGCGAGAAGAAAAGAGAGAAGAGGAAGAGAAAGATCGGGAACATAGAGAGCTGGAAGAAGGAGGAAAGAGGGAAATGAGCGGAGATGGGAGCGGGGAAGAGCTTATGGTGCGGCTCGACCATGGAGGATTTGTGGGCGCCGTACGGTGCACGGCTACGGCGGATCGATGCCGGGGTCTCCGTGTCGTGCGATCGACGGGCACGACGGAAAGGGTTCAGTGGTGGGGTGTCACGGCGACGGGCTTCGGATGGGGAGGCTGGAAAGGTGCGGGGGGAAGGTCGCCGCGTGCGCCACAGCGGATCACCGACGATGTCGAGGTAAGGGTGGTGGTGGTGTTTGTTTGTTTTTTTGGAGAAATTTTGGGTTTTCCGGCGGGTGGCCATTTTTTGGTGGTGGTGGTAGGCCGGCCTGCGGTGATGGTTTGGGTGTGCGATTCTGGTGCCGGTGGGTGGCTCTGGCGGGGAGTGTTGGGTCTGTGTTGGCGAAGGCCGGTGATGTCGGGAAAAGTGGATGGGATGGTGGTGTGGAGTTTTGGGTGCGGTGATGTTGGTGGTGACGGAGTGGTGGCCGTATAGGATCCAGACCCTTCTAGATGTCTCATGATCTTTCTTGATGTACTAGAAGCTTTCTTTATTCTTATCTAGTTAGAATAATTCCTGGAATATGTCGATTCCAAAAGTTTTCATATAAGTCCTATGGGCACTATAAATAAGGGAGATGTCTCATTTGTTCCTCACCACCAAAACTTGTAAGCATTCTCCAAATAATAGAAGAATCCTTTACGAGTCCAATTCTGTTCCACTCTCCTTAGTTGTCTTAGCATTCTATCTAAGCGGCTTCGGAAAGGCTTGCACAAGTCTTTGAGAAGGAAGATAGTGTGCCACTTGTGACGAAGTATAGCCTAAAACACTAAGTTCGTGACAAGCTGCTTGCTAGGCTACTTGGAGGAACTATAATGAATATTGCTTTGCAAATCATATACACAAATTACCAAGCGGATATTATGCAAAGGTTCGGCTTTGGGAGGATATCAACCTGGACTTTCCCCATGGCGAGTGTGCGCGAAAGATTGCGTGTGTAAAGGTCTAATTGCACGAAGTTATGGACTAGTTTACAAAAGGGTCGATACGGGATATCTCGACGGACATGCCTCGATTTTGTCACGCACACATAACGAAATCGAGGTCAGTCAAATCCCACACGTCGACAATATTCATACGCATCTTTCGATACACATGGGTTACGACCACGTCACCCAGTTTGTCGGGACGCACGGCGTATCGAAAAAATTATTAAATTTTATAGTTTTATAAAACTGTATTTTTCCTAAACATTGAAACTGATTTAACAACAATTTTATCAATAAAAGATAAAACTAAAAGTGGGGTTTCCATCTCGTATAGGTTGTCTATAATTCTCTTCAATTAGATTTCTAAAAGTGGCGATGGATTGGCAAAGAGGCGCCTTCCAAAATAGAGGTTTGAATTCCTACAACTGTCCTGTTTCAGGCAATTTTTTGTTGATTTCTCATTCGATTTATTGTCGAATTGAATCCGGTCCTATGCAAACTAATTGACAGGATTTTAGGTGTATATGTTGTGATCGTACCTGAGCGACCGGTTCGAGGAACGTTCAAGCAGGGATGTGGAACATGGGTTGCGAAGTTGGGGTTTGGCTCTGTGTTGCCTGCTACGGGCGGCTGTTGTTGGCCATCGTCCGGTGGTCCACGGCGGCGCACGACATCGTGCAGGCAGCCAGGCAGATTCACAAGGTCGTGGTCGTCGAGGCGGCGTCGAATTTTTGTCGTTGGATCTGACAGATTTTGTCAAGGAAGGTTTCGAAGAATTGGGTTTCAACGAGTACGTTCCTATATATTCGATTTAAAGTTTTGATTTAAACTCGAGATTCCAATCCCTTTCGGATCATGGCGGCAGAGATTTGAATTTGATTCAAATCTGGATGGGATTAACATTTAAATGACGATTTAAAAGAAAAATCTCGAAAAAATTCCTATGGGGTTTCTATCGAGTGGCAAGGGGGTGTTCATCTCACGAGATGACCCACACCTTGGGAGATTTTGAAGGTTGATTTTTTTTTCTTCCTTTTTTCCTTATAAATATATATAGGTATTTATATATACAAAAATCCCAAAAATTATTCTAAATACCATAAATACATTCAAGTTACTTAATTAGGTATTATGCACAAATTTTTATCGAATATAGCAAGTTTCTTGCTACTTGTGCTATTAATAAAAAAGAAATATCAATAACTAATTACATATATATATATATATATATATATATATATATATATATATATATATATATATATATATATCAAAATATTTCACTAAAATATAAATAGAAATCTTAAAAATTCTAAAAATATTTCTATAATATTTGAATAACTATTTTGTACCCTTTATCTATTATGACAATAACATAACTATTAAATAACTATTAAATCAAATACAAAGATATTAACAATCTATACATTGTAATTTAAAATAAATATAATAATATAAATTAAAATAAATCTTAATATTTGGGGGGTTTACATACATGATGATGCTAGCTGAGGCAGATGTCAATGTTCCATTGACTTTGAATGGGGGCTCTAGGCTATTATTTCTTATTTAGTTTTTTATTTCGTTATCGGATTTATCTCCGATACATTCTTGATATGTGTGATCATTTGTAGATTCTAGTTAATTTATAGTTACCGCTATCTTCTTGTTCAAATCTTCCTTAGCCATACGTGATTTGAGTACATGTGTTATTGTGGATCAGATAGTTCTTGGAGATATTATTTGTTCTTGACAGTGTTCTACCGTCGATACTGAGACGTAGGCTGGGCATGACCCACATACTCGTGCTCGAATATCTGGGTGCAGATCGTGACAAGTACCCTTCACTGTTTGTCTAATTCAAGGTCAGACCCTTGTTCTCAAATTTCGGGACGAAATTTTTTCTTAGTGGTATATTATGTAGTGCCCCGTTCCCGATAGGTGGCAGACTATATAATATTCTCGTGGCGAGTCAGACTCGGTCAGGAACTGAGATGGCTAGTTTGACTCAATGAAGAGCTTGGTATATGGTAACACTTTGTGGCATATGACAATCGATTTGGACGAATGTGTAAGCCTACTTCCTAGAATATATCTTTTATATAAATTTTTGTAAATAGTTTCCTACAAATTAAATTGCATGATAATTCTTTAAATATATTATACCATTTTAAGCATGGTATTATTTTTACGTTGATCTAATTAGTGTATTGGGCTTCTCAGCCCAGCCCACCTTTCTCTTTAATTGGTTGTTCATCAGGAAGAGAAGGTTTCAATTGAAAGTTTAAAAAATCACTCGACTGTTTTTTTTTTTAATTCCTCTAACTAACTTCCATCCTCTTCCCAAATTTTCCCGCTCTTCTTGCTTCCTCTTTACGCCATCTTGATCTATTTATATGCTACACTTCTCAATCACTTTTCATTGCTGTTAAGGAATTCGTTAGAAATCTCTCCTTCTTCCAAGCCTTCTCGACCTAATATACCAAATTGAGCCATGGCAATGATGAAAACCTCGGTAAGCAATGGCGGCAAGGCATAGTATCAAATCAGCATCAAGCATAGAGTCTCGATAACAGTAGCAGCATCTGATTGAAGACAGCAAGGAATTTCTCTATGGCTAGGCGAGCCACGATGACGAGTGGATCGGTCTCCTTCGGTGATCGTCGTGAGATCGGTTCGATTTTGCAATCGAGTAAGTTGTTAGCATGATCTAATCGACCTCTGATTCTATCTTCCTTGATCTGATTTCGTTTTGATGTGAATTTTAGTTTGAGGACAGTAGATCTCGAGAATTTTCCTTAAACACTCTCGATCTATTCTGGATTTGACCCCTACTATTTGATCTGGTGATTCTGTTTGTATTTTTCCCTTGATTTTGGTTCTTTATTTGGTTTTGGGAAGCTAGATCAAGATTTGGAGAAATCGAAGTGAATCTAGAGTTGTTGATCATTCTAGTTCAGTTCTGAGTACTGGTAAGTAAATCCAATCTCTTTGATTTGATTTGAATCCATTCTCGATTCGAGTTTTGATGATTTTTGTGATGGTGCTTGTTTTAAGTTCTATAGAGAGTTGAGACCAAGGAGGGAAGAACCTGGGTCAGAATGGTTAGCAGGACAGGGACTCGAACATTACTGCATCAGGACACCAAATACTTCTAGTCCGATCTTGAGTTCAAGTTCCTGGGAGGACAAGTTCGGTGAGGTAATTCTCGAAATGTTCTATGTATGTTTATCATTGGTAAACTGTATGGGGATATTTCAGGAGTTATAGTTTACTACAATATCCTTGTAGTTGCATATTTTAAACTTTGGGATATGTTGCAGAGTGCAATTTAGGTTGCTTGCTGAATTGGTAATAACTGGATTTGGGTTGTAATCTGTTCAGCTGGTATAACATTATAGGAACTGATACTATCGAGGGGGAGTATTACTCTAACATCTGATATTAGATACCATGCTTATATGAAGTATCAGAGGGTCAAACTATAGAATGGATTAAAACCTGGGTTTGGTTTGTGGTTAAATTGTTCCGAATAAGTTTACTTGGTCAGTTTGGTTGAACAGCAAGAGAACCTTGGTTGATTGATTATCACTGTATAGATGAGCAAGTGATAGGATATGTTCTCTTTTGAATATTCAGGAATTCGAGTAGTTAGGGTGGTTGTTTGGCCTATCTTTTCTTTGGGCTCTTTGTTTTGACAACTGAATACTGATAACATGATGGACTGAATGTCAAATCCTTCTCTAGATTACTTTTCTTCATCTGTTTAAGTGTATTTTTCCTATTGGTTCCAGGAAGCTATTTTCCTAATTGACAAGGCTGGTTAATTTCAGTATTGTTGAATTGTTTGTCTGCAATTTAGATTTGGAGTTAAGAGTATATTGGAACAGTTAGTGTTGTTTGGTCGATTTAGTTGTTGGAGTTTGGATTGATGTAGCAGGACTTGTCGAATACCTTGCTTTCTTAGAAACCATGGGTTGATAGTTAAAGGAACTATTCTAGAAGCCTTGACTGATTCCTGATATCAGTAAATAATTGTCTACTGATGAATATTTTAGACAAATTGTTACTGATGAAGGATACTAGTAAAGATTGATAGTCGATATTACTATAAAGTCTACAGAGAGTAGTTAGATGTTGCAATCCTTTTATAAACTTAAGAACTTGTTTTATAGAGATGATGATAATTTAGGGGTCCACTGACAGACAGGGTATTAGTAAATCAATTTAGGATGCCATCAGGTTGGAGGACCACAGTCCATTCGTTGGAAATCTTAATTCTTGATTCTGCAAACCTATATTTTGAACTCATATAAGCAGCAATTACCCGAGTACATTGGTAAGGAATCTGCAGTATTGGTTCATGAGAATGCAGGTCAGGTTCTCCATTTACTTTAAACCAAGCTTATAGGTCTTAGCTGCTTAGGAAGGCTACAGGTTATGAACTGATAAGGGGATTATGGCATGGTTGGTTTTGTTGCTACCAATATTTTGACTTAAACCTAATAGCAGGGCAATTGTGCTGTTTAGTTAAGGGACTGATTGTATGCTCTATTTCAGAACTGAACTATATCAGTGTCTCAGCTAAGACTGGCTTGTATCAGCCTAGCTTTGACTGGTATATATCAGTCCTGAGCAGGACATACACTTGAGGATTGATCTAAGACTGTTTCAGGAATAATAATTTAGAAATGGACACCTAGGTATGTTGGCTTGACTAGTTCATGGTACCAGTAGGAAATTATCTACTGATATTGATTTAGATAATTTTCTATTGGACAGTGACATTGGGAATGCCTTTAAGGATTAACCTGAGATTGGAGGATACATCATATCCTTTGAATCATTTGTCTTCTTTAGACACCATTTTCTAGTGTTATTTTAAGTTTTACTCTAAGAATGTTTTAGTATTTCAGTTATATGTATTAAGGGTAAATGAATTAGTGTAAATTATTACATTCAGTTATGTCTCTTATGTCATATTCTTTAGTTGGATAAATTGGACTATTTTCTTAGCTAAGTAGTTCTAATTAGGCTTGTTAGATATTAATCAACTTGTAATTATAACCAGGAGGATATCCAGCTGTACATCCCACACTTGATCACCCTGAGCAAGGCAAGTATACTCCTCAGACTTGTCCATTTCTTCATGTCTTGTATATTCTTTCTTGTATCTTCTGGTTGACACGATATTTCACGAGATTGTCTGGTATCTTGTTGCTTGAGTTTACTTGTGTCTAGGAGGGAAATTACTACAGATGTGTGATCAAACCCGAGTTACTATTCATGTGAATAGCTTAGGCCCCGCATCGTGCACGCGGAACTGAAGCCGTACCATTTCATGTTCCCTGAATCTGCCCAAGCCGATCACACACTCTGGATATATTTTGATAGATTGTACATATCAGGTTCATTGTGTATTTCATGTTCAGGATTCATTTTATGTTTCCTGTATTTACTTTTCAGTATTCATGTTCAGGTTTCATGTCTTGTTTCCATTTCTCGTACTTTATATTTTTTCTATATTCTTTTTCATACCATGATGTTCATGTTCATTTTCTTGGATATACTTAGCTCCGCTCCTGACTAGGATATGTTGCAGGTGAGTTGGAGGCTATCTATGACACTTATTACGGGCAGGAGACTGGAGGCACCTATGAGCCAGCCGATGTTGCTCTGGACTTAGAGGCTGAGGAAGCCTAGCACCTTTCTTTTAGTTCATTGGACTTTGTATTAGAGACATCAGTTTACTTTTCATTTGCTGGAATTGTAATAACTTTTAGACTTGTATTTGATTCTAGGATTCGATATTAGATACTATGGTTTATATTCATTATTATCTGGACTTGTAGTTTCCCTAGAGATTGGTACAGCTTACTTTATCGTGTCTAACAACGAAGGTTGGGCGTGTCCGACTCGTGTCTGATTATTCGGGAGTGGGTCATGACAAAATATTACGAGAATCGATCCAACTAATGGAACGCCTTCTGTTGAAATAAGTCCTAGATAAAACAGACTGCGTCTCGACGAGTGAGCTCTATATAAGAGTCTCTTCGACTGGACCGGGCTATTGTATAATTTTCTTGAAGTTTTTGCTGCTTGGTTTTGATGAATGTGTTTTCGTTTCGATTTTCGCATTCATTCTAAGAATTTTGAAACGAAGGATTAAAGGAAAAATGATAATAAAATGTTGGTGCCGTTGTAGGAGCTCGTGTAACTGAAGCTTAAACGTTGCTAAGCGCTCCTATTCTCAGCACATTCGATACTTGGTGGGTGGTTCTGTCCCTTCTTTTTTACTCCTTCCCGTAAATTCGTGTTGCCTCGAACTTATTCAAATCGATGATGCCAAGTTAAATGCATATCAAATCACTAAGATAAAGTCTCGGAAACTATAGCAATTTAGAGTAATTTTACTCTAAAAATATAAGTTTTCCACTTCAAAGCAAAAAGTTAAGTTTCTAGAAAAGAGATAGATTGTTTCATGGAATACAAAATAATGAAATGTCGGTCGTGGCATGGTGCCTCGGGACATTTGGTGCCTATGGGATGCCAAATCAGAATGTACGACTTGAGAAAATAAACTCTTGCATGAGTCAAAATGATAATGTTGCTTAATTATGGTATGCACATGCCAATATAGTGGCCTGGAAGCTATTATTATAAGCAAACTCTACCAGATGCAAGTGATCCTCCCAGGATCCTCCAAAGTCTAGTGCACAAACCCACAACATATCCTCTAGAGTCTAGATGGTCCGCTCTGACTTTCCGTCAGTCTGTGGATGATAAGCCGTACTAAACTTCAACCGAGGACCCAAACATTGCTGTAGACTCCTCCAAAAGTGTGAAGTGAACCTGCTGTCTTCTGAAATAATACTAACTGGAACTCCATGTATCCGTACAATCTTCCTCATGTAGAGCTCTGCCAACTTCTCCGTCAATAGCCCGATCTTGAATGGAATAAAGTGAGCTAATTTTGTTAGTCTATCCATGATAACCTAAATAGCATCCTTACCACCGGGTGTACGTGGTAAACCTAAGACAAAATCCATGGTTATATGCTCACACGTCCATTACGGGATAGGTAAAGGTCGGAGTAATCCTGCTGGTCTTTGTCTCTCCGTCGTAACCTGCTGGCATACTAGGTATCTCGAGACAAATCAGACAATTTCTCGCTTTATCCCATACCACCAAACATTCTCCCACAGATCCTTGTATATCTTTGTGGCTTTCGAGTGAATAGAGTACTGCGACTGGTGGGCCTCCTGCATAATTTCTTCCCTCAAGCTACCCTTAGGAACACACAACCTGGTTCCATGCCTTATAGTACCATCATCTACTATAACGAAGTCCTCTAGCAATCTTGTTTCCATCTCAACCTTGAGACAACGAAGACCCTCATCTAGAAATTGGGCCTCCTTGATCTTCTCCATCAACCCTGACTGGATCTGCAGATTCATCAACTGTCCCTGGATTCCGGGAATGATGACTTCAATCCCCAAGCTTTCAAGGTCTTCAAGAAGATGCCGGTCCATAGTGAGAAACATAGTCATAAGATATCGACTAAAAGCATATGCTACCACATTAGCCTTACCCGGATAGTATTGCAGATTAATGTCAAAGTCCTTCATAAGCTCCAGCCATCTTCTCTGCCTCATATTTAATTCTTTCGGAGTGAAAACATACTTCATACTTTTGTGGTCCATAAATATTTCCACTCTTTCCCCATACAGATAGTGCTTCCACAGTTTCAAGGCAAAAATATTCGCTACAGTTCCAGGACATGAGTAGGGTAATTCTTTTTATGATGCCTCAACTATCTAGAATTATAGGCTATAACCTTCTTATTCTACTCAAGCACACATCCCAAGCCCTTCCCTGATACATCGCTATAGATGGTGAACCCTCCTGATCTTTACAACAAAGTAAGAACAAGTAATTTAGTAAGTTTTTTCTTCAATTCTTCAAATGCTGACTGGCAGGCGTCGGTCCAGATAAACTCCTCATCATTTCGAGTAAGCTTGGTTATCGGCTCAGCTATCTTGGCAAAGTCCATCATAAACTTTCTGTAGTAACCTGCTAGCCCCAGGAAATTATGAATCTCAGCTACTGACTTGGGTGCGGCCTACGACTTCACAGCTTTAATCTTCTTGGGATCTACAGCAACCCTATCTCCAGTTACCATATGGCCCAGAAACTCAACTATGTCCAAGAAAAACTCGTATTTTGAGAGTTTTTCGTACAGCTTCTCCTTCCGCAGAGTCTCCAAGACGATCCTCAGGTGCTCCTCATCTTCTTCCGGTATCTTAGAGTAGATCAGGATGTCATCAATAAAGACTACGATAAACTTGTCCAGATACTAGTGGAGGACCTTATTCATAAGGTTTACGAAGACAGTCGGGGCATTGGTAAGTCCAAAAGGCATAACTAAGAACTCATACTGCCCATACCAGGTGTTGAAGGCAGTCTAAGGAATAAATTGTTCCCTGACTTTTACCTGATGATACCCGGATTGAAAATCAATCTTCGAGAAGAATTTTGCTCCACTCAACTGGTCAAACAACTCATCAATCCGGGCAAAGGGTATTATTCTTAATAGTAATATTATTGAGGGCCCGATAGTCGATGCACATCCTAACGGTCCATTCTTCTTTGGCACAAAGAGAACCGGTGCTCCCCAAGGTGAAGCACTAGACTGAATAAAATCCTTCCCCTCTAGTTCAATAATCTGGGCCTTCAACTCTTTTGCCTCCTTTGGGTTGATCTTCTAGCAATTCTGAGATATTGGTGCTGATCCCGGCACTAAATCAATAGATAACTCCATATCTCGATCTGGTGGTATTCCTGGCAAATCTTGGAGAAAGACATCAAGAAACTCTGTAATAAGTGGATGCAGCAACTCCTTTTCTTCTGCAACAGCTTCAAAGTAGACTCCTCCTAGCTTCTCTGCAATCTGTCTTCTGACTTCAAATGGTGGAACCCCTAGTGGACTAAAGGAAACCTTCCCCTCATGGCAATATATCACAGCATACTGCTCACTCATCCAATCAATCCTAAGGACTACATCAAATCCCGGGAGTGGTATTACGAGGAGCTGGGCTCTAAGTTCCCTTCCAGGTATGCTAATAGGGCAGTCATACATCTTACTAATCGGTACAACTCTACCTCCTGTCATAATCCGATAGTTCCTCCTAGTAGGTACTAGTGTGAAGCCGTGTCTATGCAAGAACTCATGTGATAAAAAATTGTGTGTGGCTCTAGAGTCGAACAGTGCAATAGCAGGAAATGAATGAAGTAGAATAGAACCTATGATCACATCTAGTGCAAGCCTCGTCCTCATCAACTGCGACCATAGCATAAACCCGTCCCTGCTGTGGTGCTCTCCTCTAGTACTGCTGGTATGCAAAATGCTGCAACTGAGTGGGTAGAGTCCGTCCCCTCTGTGGTGGTATAGCTGGTCCTTTGGCTGGTAGAGGTGGTCCTCTAACTCCTCTGGGTCCTCCAGCAAGTTGTGCTATAGCCTGTTGACAGTCCCTCATTTGGTGTGTAGCTGATTCGCAGAATAAGTAGAGTCCCAGCCTCTTGTAGCATACGTCAATGTGGTATCCTGGTCGGTAGTAGAAAGTAAAAGTAATCACCGTCTGGTGTCGTTGTGGCTGGGGTACAGGAGCTCTGGCAGGAGGATACTCCTGCTGGCATGCTGGCTGCTGGGGTGGCCTAGCCAGAATGTGGGTCCTCTTCGGCAGAGCCTAGTAGCTGCTGGTGCCGATATCTCTGTCCCTCTTGGGCCTCGGGTCCATGTCTTCTCGACTCCCTGAGCAACCTTAAGGATGTTCGTATACGTCGTCTCTCTGCTGGTGGTAACTGCTTGGCCAATCTCTCAAGCTTGTCCCTTCTTGAACCTTAGGGCTCTCTCTTCTAGGGTGTTCACCAAGTTCTCCGTAAAATGGTTGAGGCGACTGAACTCTGAGGTGTACTCATCCACTATCATGCTGCCACGCTGTAGCACCTTGAAGTGGTTCATGAGCTTATCTCGGGCAACCTTCAGGAAGAACTTCTCCTTGAATAGACTCTTGAAGTCTGCCTAGAGAAATTGGGGAGCAGCTAGCTGGGGCTCCTCTCTGAACCATGCTCTGGTGACATCGTACACCTGCATGCTAGCTGTCTTGACCTGTATACTATGGGAACTTGGGCGATCCGAAGCAGCCTCTCTGCATTCTCTAGCCACTCGTCAGCGTAGAGAATCCCATCAGCGCTGCAGAAGTCCATGGGGGTGGAGGTTCTTAAAATCTCTGGTAGTCCCTGGCCTCGATACTGGTGCTGGTGGAGCTACCTCTCTGGTCTTGAGTGCCTTCGTAACTGTGGCTCTAAATTGTGCGGCCTGATCGCTCTAAGCCTTCATGAACCTCTGGAAGAGCCCTATCAGCTGGGTACTGTCGAGGGTGATCAACTGAGGAAATGGGAGAGGCGGTGGAAGCTCCGGTACATCGGGTGCAGGAGGGTCGGTAGTCCCGGTGTTCCTTATAGTGATCATCCTAAAATAGAAAGAGAACTGTTGATTTCTAGGTCCTAGAAATATCAAACAATATATAATAATACCAATATAACCATTTCCCGCCCATTTCCTATGTTGTGATGAGTTTTTCTTAGTTCATCAAGTCCCCTAATAGCACTCCATTGCCTAAGTACTATTAGGATGAGACATGCATGGGCCATCACTAAAAACATGTCAGGACCCGCTCCCGAATATTCGGATACGAGTCGGACACGCCTAGCCTACGTTGGAGACTAACGTAGTAAGCTGTACCATAAGTTAAAGAAACTCAAATAAAACCATAAAGCACATCACAACGTCTAATATATCATCCCAGAGTACATCACAATACACCACCATATGTTCTAGTCATTATTACACCATCTAAACTAATACCGAAAACAAATCCAGATACAGAATATAAAAGTGAAGTGTCACCCCCAGTTTTCATGAACAGGGGTATTTTTCTCATTTTCCACCTTAAAATTATTTTGGAATTATTTATTTATTTATGATATTATTTTGGGGTTATTTGAGTCGGGTTCAAATTTCAACTCAATCCGACTTGTATCGGGGACCCAGGCTAGTGTTGATTCTAATGGAATCCACACATTAGTTAGGTATGGCCCATATGATATTATTTTTAGTTAGTGGGTTAGACTAATTATTCATGGGTATGTTTAGTTAGATTAGAGATTTAAATCATGACTAAAATAGCCTCAACTTAAACCCTTCTCCTAATATTAATTAATAAGTTAAGTGGGGGGCTTTTTAGTCATTGCTATAGGGGACACCTAAACCTATAGGTGGCCGGCCATAGCTAGGGGATAGGAATGAGCTATTTTGATTTTATCCATTCAATTTCCTCTCTTTTGTTCTTCCCCAAAATTTTGAGAAGAGTTCCTATTGATTTCTTCATCAAATCAATCCATTCCTCCACCCAATCTTCTTACTTTCTTCTCTACTCAAGCAAGGGAAGGAGCTAGCCAAGTTTGGAAGGTTTCGGAACTCGTTCGTGTCCATTTGGAGATCTCTACGTGTCGGTGTCGTATCGGGAGGACTTTTACTATATTCGATCTACCGGGAGGTATAATCTCTTCTCTACATCATTCCTTCATGCATATAGGTGTATTTTAAACCCATAGGAATGATCCCCATGGTTGTGTCTACATTTGTGTCCATTTCGTGTCCATTTGGAGACTTATAGGTGTGTTCTTGTGTTGTATATTATGTCCTAGTGGGAAATCCCTATCTTGGAAACTTGTATTTTAATATATATATATTGTAGGAATGATTAATTAGTGTTTTAATCTCAGATTTCATATTTTAGAATGTTGTTCTTAATGTGTTCTTCATGGTATCATTTAGTATCATAATCTATTTATCTATATATTTTTTTATATCATTCGTTATATATATATATATATATATATATATATATATATATAATATATATATATATATATATATATATTTTCTTATATCATTCGTTATATATATATATATATAAGAAATATATATATATATATATATATATATATATATATATATATATATATGGCTCTCTAAAATATATATATATATATATATATATATATATATATATATATATATATATATATAATATATATATATATATATATATATATATATATATATATATATATATTGGCTCTCTAATTTATATATAAATTTGTGTCTTTATATGTGTTTATGTAGTGTGAGAATTTTGGGAATGAGAGAGGGATTGAGAGTGTTAGAGTGGTGGTGGAATTGGTTTTGGTGTAGTAGTGTGTGTGTGTGTTTGTGTTGAAGAGATAGAGAGAGTGAGAGATTAGAGATGGAGAGAATGGGATTGATAGAGAGTGATAGAGGGAAGAGGAAGTAACAGCAGCAGTAGGAGGAATCAGTCCCCACAGGGAACTGGTTTGAAACTGCTAACAGCAGCAGTAGGGGTATCAGTCCCCCCCCCACCACAGGGGACTGATAACAGCTGCTGTAGCAGCAGTATAGGAGGGGCATTAGCCCCTTAGTTGAGTATACAGCAGTAGCAGTGGTTAGCACTGCTTTGCAGTGAGAGGGGGTGGGGAGTTCAGCCCATTAGACAGCCCCAAATCAGCCTATAGGCATCCCTATGTCAGCGTCCTTGTTCACCTATTCATTCACTAGAGGACAGCCCCTTGATAGTCCCATTTAGCCTATATGAGTATGGTATTTATGAGCCTATATGGGTATAGTATGTATGAGCCTATATGAGTAGGTGTGAGCCCAAATTGTTGACCTATAGGTATGAGCCTATATGTATATATATGTGAGCTATATGTTTATGTGTGTGAGCCTATAGGTGAGCCAAGGTGTGAGCCTAAGTGTGGTGTTATGTGAGCCAATATTGTGAGTGAGGGAGTGAGTATTGTGTGTGTGAGTGTGGTTAGCTAATGTTAGAATAATATATGGTAAGGTAATGTTGGGATAACCAACATGTGTCATAAGATAGGTTAGATGAGCTAGGTACTAGAATTTTATGGTAGGTAATGTTAGTATAGGTTAGTGTCTAGCTATCCTAGGAAGCCTAGGTTAGTATTCCAAGGTTAGAGTGGTATGTGCAAGGTATTGGTATTTACCTTGTGAAGGATAAATGTAGGTAATTGCCTATAGCTAAGGTAAGTGGTTTAGGGTTTAAGATATGGTTAGAATTGGGTTCCCTTGGTTGGTAATGGTCAGAAATAGTGCTCCTAGACTAGTTTTGACTTCGATTGACCATTTTGACCAAAAGTCAAGTTAACCGAGAGTCAAACTTAGCCTATAAGTGACTAGAATTGACCGAAACCAAACCAGAGTTGACCAGTTGACTGAAAATCAATAGTTGGTCAACATTAGACTAGTTTAACCTAGGGTTCACCTAGAGTTGACCAGGGTTGACCAGTTGACCAAAAGTCAACTGTAAGCCAACCTTTGATCTCGTTTGACCTAGTTTGACTTGGATTGACTTCTAGTGACCTAGTATGACCCAGTTTGACCAAGTTTAACCTAGTTTGACTTAGACTTGCATGTCATGACTTAAATTAGTTTCCCTTTTCATTATAAAACCCTGTTTGACTTATAGTATCTTATTTTAGGTCTGTGATTACTCTGAGCGTTTGTTCACCTTATCAGCTCAGGACCACAGGCGAGTACATGCACTGATAGTTTTTATTGTCTTGATATCTACTATATTCGATTCAGTTGTAGTGTCTTACATGATTCTCGACACGATGGTTCACGGACTAGTATACGGCGGATCCTGTCATGAGATGTTATTCCCAAATTTTTTTGGTATATTGGTACGTGATATTTCGTGTTTCGTGTACTTATATAGACATCGATTTGGGAGTGGGCAGGCCCCCTGCTTTTGAATCCCGTGTCATGATGTACCATGTCCGAATCCATGATACTATTCGGGGATGGAAGGGAATTATTAGGGGTTATGTGATCAAAGTCCCTTGTCACTATTATGCTTGCGCCACTCTCACCTCACGTAGGGTATAGCAGATCCCTCTGTGTGCTTGTTATCCAGGTTGGCCGGCATGACCCTTTCTAGAGATTTTCGTGTGATTGTCAGGCCAAGTGGATAACCTGTCTTGTAACATACCTAAAGCCGATCACATATCGCTCTAATAATTCAAGGCACATTTTACATTTATTTATCGTATCTTATATCCTGCTCAGTTCTACTTTCAGTACTTTTTTCACCATGCTATGATATTCATTTACTCACATGTTCTACATGCCTTTATAATGTACCTTGATTGGAGGCTAAGTTCTGTTCGGGAGAAGGGTTACAACCCCGGTCATTGTTTGGTTTAAGGGTTGTAACTCGGCTTTCGAATAGTTTCCAAGTCATCCTATATCTTTGTCTTGTATTTCATTATACTGTCTCTTATAGAATTTGTCAATTAATATGGAACTGCTGTTGGTGTTTGTACTTGCTCATTTTCCTGACAAGATACCGTTGATATATTACAGATGACTCTGAGGCAGATTGTCCGACCTATTATGGGGTCGAGTTAGATGGAGTAGACCAGGACCGTGGCTTGATAGTAAAGCCACTAGACTTTGTACACCCAGAGTAGAGTTGCTTAATTAGGTTTGCCTGGACTGCGAGCCAGCTAGTACTTTCAGACTGTAGTATTTTATATTATATTCTGTGACTCTGTGATATTGTGTATATCTCTGGGCTTGTGTGGGATCTTGAACTTATTTTCTATTTTCATCTATCATATTTCCTTTTCATGCTATCTACCTTAGTTTTATTTTGTGATTGAGACTGTATTGCTATGTTACCTCCATTCGGAGTGTATATACTGTACAGGTACCTTTATACTGTTTAGTCGTAGTATTTATAGACCTTATATACAATGTTCTACCGCTGATTTTGCGGCGTAGGCTGGACGTAACCACGTGCTCGTGCCCCTAGCCAGGGTACGGGTCGTGACACATTTTTGTGGTAGCCCAAGCAGGTCAGTGTCGCAGTTAGTACGATCTCGTAATGGTGCTGGACTTAGAGTATTAATTACGAGCCTACAATTAGGACGTAGGACCTAGGATATGATAGGAGTTACTCAATCACATTTTAGGAAATTTCTGATCTTTTGATTACCATGACAACTCTTTTGTATTGAATTTAATTGTCCTTCTTTGATATTCCTATCATGTGCCATATTGATTCCTTATTTCAATCTATCCGCAGGATGACGATTACTCGCTCTCAGGCAGCAGGATCTAGTGTTGTTCCGGAGAGGCCCGATCCGGTAGGACTTCCACCTCCAGCTGCGGGAGCTGCAGTTGAGGGAGCTGCCACCTCAGTTTCTGCCCCTGAGGCGGGAGTAGCAGCGACGGTTCCAGGAGGTCTTCCACCTCCAGCAGCGGGATCGTCCATAGTCATTCCTGATACTCTTCCACCGCCGCCTCCGCTACCGACTGATGCACAGCAGATGATGACCCTTCTACAGCAGATGTTGCAGACCCAGAGGGCCCAGGCAGAGGCACAGCAGCATCAGGCTGACGCGTCCCACCGCCAGATGGAGGTGTTACGACAGAGCATAGAGAACTCACACCAGCTGGCGATGGCAGCAGTAGAGAGGGTTGCACCGGGTACAGTTCAGGGTGCCCCAGTTCAGCAGCAGGGTCAGGGGAGGCCTGGCATATGCCTAGATTTCAGGAAGATGAACCCGAGGGACTTCAAGGGTACCAAGGGTATCCTGTATGCGGATGACTGGTTGGAGGATGTCTAGCGGAGCCTGGAGTTAGCAGAGGTCCCGAAAGGGCTTTGGGTGACGTCTGCAGTGAGTCAGTTTTTTGATATAGCCCTGACTTGGTTTCACACGGATCCTCGTGCATCGGTGAGGGGTTTGACTTAGGAGAACTTCAGGCGGCTCTTTAAGAAGAAGTTCTACCCGATGTGGCTTTGACAGCTTTGGAGGGACAGTTCGTCGGATTGGTGCAGGGGAACTCGTCGGTGGACGAGTATGTAGTGATGTTCTTCCGTCTTAGTAGGTTTGTACCAGATCTGATTCAGAATGAGGGGTATAAGGCCCACAAGTTTCAGAGGGGTCTTATTCATAAAGTTTGCACTCGTACTTCTGGGCGACACGATGCGACCTTCGAGCAGATCCTGATGGAGGCGCAGATAGCAGAGGAGGACTTCGGCCTCAAGTCGAAGACGGACAGCAATGTTCTTGGAGCGATCTCTAGTACGGGGCCGACGAAGCACCCTCATTTCCAGCAGAGGTAGATTCAGCAGCAGCCTCAATTACAGTTTCAGCAGGCACCAACGTATGCCCAGCAGCACCAAGGACAGGGCCAGAGGTAGGCCACTCAGTGTGCTTTCTGCGGGAAGCCGAGGCACACTCGAGAGGCCTGTAGGAAGAGGTTGGGCGTCTATCTATACTGTGGGGCGCCCGACCACCAGCTGAAGGATTTCCATTTTCGTGGAGCCCGAGACAGAGTGCAGCAGGCTAGAGGACCAGCAGTTCAACAGAGATGTCCTCCACTTCAGACCCAGCAATAGCTCTTTGTACAGCACTAGAAGGGAGCCCCTATGGACAGAGTGTTCGCCTTGACAGCAGAGGAGGAGGCAGAGCCAGTGGATGATGTTGTGGCAGGTCACGTTCTCCATGATTCATTTCCTGCTTTTACCTTGTTTGATTTCGGTGCCACTCATAGTTTCGTGTCTATTTTCTTTGCTCTGAGACACAATATTATTGCTGAGTATATGGGTAGGACTTGCAAGATATTAACCGGGGGAGGCATCATCCTAGTTAATAATATCTACAAGGGGCAGCGAGTTACTTTAGGAGGCCGGGAATTAAGCGTGTGCTTGCTCGTAATGCCCCTTCCGAGGTACGACGTGGTACTCGGTGGATTGGTTGAGCATACACCATGCTAGTATAGACTGTAGAGGAGGTAGGGTTCTGTTTAGGCCACCAGAAGAGCCAGAGATTGTGTTTGCTAGGGGAGCAGCTGAGCCGGAGATGGGTTCTATGGAGCTTTACTGGCGGGGCAGGCATTGCTGCATCCAATGATAGCTGATTTCATGGATGTTTTTCTCGATGAGTTGCCTGGTATGCCGCCAGATAGAGACGTTGAGTTCTCTATAGAATTAGTGTCGGGTGCTGAGCCTATTTCATAGCACGTCTATAGGGTCAACAACAGCGAGTTGGCAGAGCTGAAGAAGCAAGTCGACGAGCTACAAGACAAGGGATTCATCAGATCCAGTTTATCACCTTGGGGAGCGCCAGTTCTATTTGCACCGAAGAAGGATGGTACGATACGCATGTGTATCGATTAAAGGGCGCTCAACAACCTCACTATCAAGAACAAGTACCCGTTGCCGAGGATTGACGACTTGTTAGATCAGTTGAGCGGCACAAAGGTGTTTTCGAAGATAGACCTGAGGTTCGGTTATCATCAGCTGAAAGTAAAGCGGGAAGATGTTCCGAAGACGGCTTTTCGGACTCGGTACGGCCAGTACGAGTTCACTGTCATGCCATTTGGGTTGACCAACGCCCCAGCAGTGTTCATGAACTTGATGAACAAGGTATTCCATCAGTACCTTGACAAGTTCGTGGTGGTCTTCATAGATGATATCTTGGTCTACTCGAAGACGCCGAAGGAGCATGAGGAGCATCTGAGGATTGTGCTCAAGACTCTGAGAAAGGAGCAGTTGTACGGGAAGCTTTTGAAGTACGAGTTCTTTCTAGACAGGTCGAGTTCTTGGGTCATGTTGTGACCGAGCACGGGATCTCAGTGGACCAGAAGAAGATTGTAGCGGTAGAGTCTTGGTCTACACCCAGTTCAGTTGCCGAGATTTGGAGCTTTCTGGGTTTGGCGGGCAACTATCGGAAGTTCGTCCAGGACTTCTTGCAGATTGTAGAGCCGATGACTAGACTCACCAGGAAGGACATGGAGTTCGTCTGGACTGAGGAGTGTCAAGATGCCTTCGATGAGCTGAAGAAGATGTTGACATCAGCTCCGATCTTGACATTACCGCCTGGGACCGGTGGTTTCTCGAACTACAGCGACGCTTCCGACAGGGGTTTGGGTTGTGTTCTTCAGCAGCACGGAAAGGTGATTGCCTATGCATCTAGGCAATTATGTCCTCATGAGAAGAACTATCCGACTCATGATCTGGAGTTGGCCGCTGTTATCTTTGTCTTGAAGTTGTGGAAACACTACTTATATGGAGAGCGGGTTGAGATCTTCACTGATCACAAGAGCTTGAAGTACGTGTTCACTCAGAAGGAGCTGAACATGCAGCAGAGACGTTGGCTCGAGCTGATAAAGGATTTCGATATCGCCTTATAGTACCATCCAGGAAAGGCCAACGTAGTTTCAGATGCCTTGAGCAGGTATCCAGTAGCTATGTATCTGACGATAAATTGTCATCTTTTGGCTGACCTGGACAGTTTGGGAATCGAGGTGATTATTTCAAGCATGGAGGTGCAGATATGGGGCTTACAGATTCAGTATGAGTTGATGGACAGAGTCAGATCAGCACAGTATGATGATGTTGCCCTGAGGAGCATCAGAGAGCAGGTGCGGGCAGGGTTGCTCGACGATTTCTCTATTGCCGAAGATGGGTCACTGCGGCACGGTGTTAGACTGTGCGTTCCAAGTGGAGAGCTTCGGGAGGAGGTTATTCAAAAGGCACATCGCTCTCAGTACTCTATGCTTCCTGGGGCTAACAAGATGTACAGAGATCTGAGGGAGCACGTTTGGTGGTACGGCATAAAGCGCGAGGTAGCTCAGTTTGTATCTCGCTGCTTGGTATGTCAGCAGGTGAAGGCCGAGAGGCAGAGGCCTGGTGGGTTGCTACAGCTACTACCCATTCCTGAGTGGAAGTGGGAGCACATCCCCATGGACTTTGTGTCCGGACTTCCACGATCTCCTGGAGGGAAAGACGCGATTTAGGTCATAGTTGATAGATTGACCAAGTCGGCCCACTTCTTGCCTTTCAAGGTAGGGTTGTCTATGGAGAGGCTGGCAGAGCTATACGTTCGTCAGATCATGCGATTGCATGGGGTTCCTGTGAGCATAGTTTTCAGATCGGGATAGTCGTTTCACTTCCCACTTCTGGAGGAGTTTGTAGACTAGCTTGGGGACAAATTTTATGTTTCTGCATGTGATTTCGATGTATGTTTGTTTTAATTTTGAGGACAAATTTTTTTAAGGTGGATAGATTTGTCACCCCCAGTTTTCATGAACAGGGGTATTTTGGTCATTTTCCACCTTAGAATTATTTTAGAATTATTTATTTATTTATGATATTATTTTGGGGTTATTTGAGTCGGGTTCGGATTTTAACCCAATCCGACTTGTATCGGGGACCCAGGGTAGTGTTGATTCTAGTAGGACCCACACATTAGTTAGGCATGGCCCATATGATATTATTTTTAGTTAGTGGGTTAGACTAATTATTCATGGGTAGGTTTAGTTAGATTAGAGATTTAAATCATGACTAAAATAGCCTCAACTTAAACCCTTCTCCTAATATTAATTAATAAGTTAAGTGGGGGGCTTTTTAGTCATTGCCATAGGGGACACCTAAGCCTATAGGTGGCCGGCTATAGCTAGGGGATAGGAATGAGCCATTTTGATTTTATCCATTCTATTTTCTCTCTCTTGTTCTTTCCCAAAATTTTGAGAAGAGTTCCTATTGA
>JANAVB010006800.1:12661825-12684325 GCA_029216955.1 Iris pallida | reverse complement strand
TATGTGTAGGTGTGGTCAATAGGTATTGCAAGTTACATGCAAGGCAGCAGCCTACATACCAGGTACCAGTTTAGAGGTTGTG
Source organism: Iris pallida (assembly GCA_029216955.1). NCBI lineage: Eukaryota > Viridiplantae > Streptophyta > Magnoliopsida > Asparagales > Iridaceae > Iris > Iris pallida. Next base: position 12,684,243 of record JANAVB010006800.1, on the reverse strand, counting down.
TGAGGGTTCATATGTATTTTATACCTGTCACAATAGTTGTCTGTCATGTGTCAATTTCCTGATGAAGTTTAGAACTGATGGTGTAGATGAATAGCAGGAACTTGAACTGAGATAAGTGAATAACCTACAAATATGCCAGGCACACTTTTTTTTGACGCACTAGATGGTTTTCTGGATTTACTTCATGGTGACAAATATAAATCTTATTGAACGAAAGAACCAGTCTCTACCCTTTAGTCCTATGCCTTATCTTGGTTGCATCAAGTGTCAGGTTGAGGAGATTACTCTTAAAATTTCCACACTTGAGATCTTTCAAGAAAACAGTTAACAGTTAGGAACACCAGGTTAATTAACAACATGTAATTTAAGATAGACATACCTAAAAGTCTTAATGACCAAATAGTTAGCTTCCCTTGTACTCTCAGTTGTGTATTAATCCTATTGAATTATCAAATAGGTCATTTGAGCTCAGACTTGGCATTGGATCTATTACAGCAGTTCGGGACCACAGGCAAGTATACCTTGCCTTCCTCTACAGTTTTACTTACATGCATTTCCTTTCGTTTTTTAGTCATTTGATTGTTTATGGACATGTGCTTTTCGTGTTATTTTCTGTGGAGTTATTTTATTTGTTTATAGCCATGTTCATGTTTTGGCCTTGTGTTTCACATTTGGAGTTCCCGTCAGTACCTTGCTTGATTTGTGTCATAGAACGGTTGCTTGTAGTGAACTGCCATAGCCTTGATTATCGTTGTACACAACCAGAGAGTCCACACTCGGGACGAGGGTTGTTTAGTGCACCAGAGAGTCAACATACGGGACGAGGGTGTTTGTCGTGATCAAATGGCACCAGAGAGTCCACACACGGGACGAGGGTTGACCATTTACACCAGAGAGTCCACACACGGGACGAGGGTGTCTTGCCGTGAGCTAGCCCGAGAGTCCACACTCGGGACGAGGGTTAGCGCTTAGTTCAAACCCGTGAGTCCACACTCAGGATGAGGGTTTGGTTTCTTCCATTGATCTCGTGTATTCGTTCATCCGACAGTTCATTTACGCGTAGTTGTTCTAGTGTTCGTGTTAGTGTTCGTGGTCATTGGTCTTGTTCTTGTTCTTTTTTGTTTATTTCTTGCGCATGATAAAACTGTTAGATAGGCATGTATATTATGTATCTTGCTATGTCCTCTGAGGACCTGATGATCTCCTCAGGTTAGCCGAGTTTGAGTTAGGAGCAGACCAGAGGGTTGAGCCAGCATCAGATCGCACCGCTTGTACTTGAGGTGGTCTAGATTAGCAGTTTTTATTTCAGTTAGTTACTCCATGTATTCTTCTATTTTTTCATCTATGGGTAGTAGATTTGTGTCCACCGGACGTGACATTTGATACTTGATATTCAGTTTATTCATTATTATTCAGTTCATGTCTTTTTCTTGATCTTGGTTGTGGTGATTATTCTGTGGATGAGATATAGATTCCCGTGACTCTAGATTGCCATGACTTGAGTATAAACAGCGTACTACCGCCGACACTGCGGCATAGGCTGGGCTTGGACACGCTTCGTATCCGAAAAGCGGGTGCGGGTCATGACAAGTTTTTTTGGTGGCCCATGCAGGTCAACGTTAATCACTTCGGTTACGTCGCTGTACCGTCGTGAGCCTGCGAATAGGATTAGACACTTAGAATCTCATCCACATGTCTTGACTCATTATTGGTCTTAAGTCCTTGATTTTATTGAATCCTTGATTTGCATACAGTTGAAACCTCTTCATGATTTCATTGAATCCTTGATTTGCATCCTGCTTGATATTCTCTTCAACAACTAAAGTGGTTGCTCTTGTTACAGTTAAGATGAACTCTCAAGACAGGAACGCTGCACTGAACACTCCACCGGCTACAGGAGGCTTTTTCACGTACATGACCCCGCCAACGCAAGGAGGCCAGCTCACTCATATGGGAAATCTGCCGCAGCTCTCGAGATTCAACAGAGGCGATATTCTACCACCACCACAGTTTCCTCCGCAGACTCCACCACCAGCACCCGGTCTGCCACCAGTACCTGTTCCACCGCCAGGGGTTCCACGTTCGGTACCAGCCATGCACCCAGCACCAATAATGTATCCAGCTTTTCCTATGAACCCACAGTCGACGATATATCCAGCCCCGACGATGTATCCAGCACATGTTCTGCCTCCGCCACCAGCACTGGACAATGTCATACTCCTCGGTATCATCCAGCAGCAGGCCAACATGTTTTGCGACACTTTGAGAGAGGTTATTCATATTCGAGATGCTCCGCGACAGCATCCGGTGAATCCCAAGCACTTCATGGACTTTAGGCCCATGCCGTTCTATGGGACAGAGGGGATCGTCTACGCTGATGAATGGCTGGAGAACGTTGAGAGGTATCTGAAGATGGCCCGAGTTCCAGAAGAGTTGAAGATTGAATCAGTCAGTGGACAGCTTTTTGACATCGCGCGGACATGGTACCAAGGCGAACCCCGATTTTCTGCTCCAAACGTGACTTGGGAGGAGTTCAAGCGACTGTTCAAGAGGAAATTCTATCCATACGTAGCACGGGAGGCGTTGATTAGACAGTTCGAGCACCTAGAGCAGGGTAACCAAACCGTCGATGAGTATACAGCAGAGTTTTCTCGCCTCAGTCGCTTTGCGGAGAACTTGGTCAGCACCCCTGAAGACAAGGCACGATGATTCAGAAAAGGACTATCTCACGAGATTCGCCTAGCCATCGCCACCAGTCGAGCCACCACTTACGAAGAGATTCTAGAAGTCGCACAAGCTGTAGAAGAAGAACTAAGTCACAAGCCGAAGAGGAATCGAGACGCATTCGGAGGAGGCAACAACCAATCAGCACCAGTAAAACGCTCCAACATTTTCGAGAAGACCTCAGCACAGCAGCATCATCAGCAACAACCACGAGCAGCCTCACAGCAAGTCCAAGACGCTCCCACCTGCCAGTACTGCAAGAAAAGAGGCCACGTCCAAGAAAACTGTCAAAGATGGTTAGGATTGTGCTACACTTGTGGGTCCAACCAGCACTTATCTCGAGACTGCCCGAAGAAGAACACGACTGTACCACCACTGCCAGCCGCACAGGGAGGACAAGCCTATGCCATGAACACGGGGGATACGACAACACCACAGGGCGCAGCTGGCGAGAACTTTCAGTAGATATTGGCAGTATCATAGATAGGCCATGTTAGATTTGATTTTTGAACAATTGAATTTCTTTATAGCAGCTTGTCTTAGACTATTCACTCTAATAGATCACTGCTCCCTAAATTTCGAGGACGAAATTTTTCCAAGGGGGGTAGATTTGTGAGCCCCATTTAATTATTGTTATTATTAAGTAATACTTATTAATTGTTTAAATTCTCATTTTGTTACTTAGGCATTTGACCTTAGAGCCTGTACTCCTACATCCTAAGCCTACTGGCTAACCTTAAACAACCAGAATAATGAAGCATGTTACACATGATTTGGTCATGAGAAGTGCAAACAAAATGACAGGAACACCTTTTTAAAATTGGTATAGTATCATGGGCCTTAATGTATAAGAACAGGGGATTATTTTAAGAGGAGATGTAAACACAGATTGTAGAGGGCTTAGTTGCAAAACTTTTTAAATTTAAGTTTCCTAACGGCCAAGTAGAATCGAACAGGGATTTGAACTCATCCTGCTGCTATTCAAATTCCATCGAAATACAAAGGAGATAAACCCGAATCTGTTTCAAACACAAATTCCCTCTATCCAAGTCTCACTATATATATAGAGAGCAACAGCCGCCCTATTCTCTTAGAACCCTAAAAAGATCTCGTTCCTTTCCCTGTCGCAAGAACACAAGTGGGATCGAGAAGGAGCGAGGAATCACTCGACTTCAGGCTATTAACCTAAGAGGTACACAAATTCTTTAATTCTCAGATTCATGTTACATGCTATTGGTATTTGAAATTATGTCTAAGAGGAAGATTCAGTAAAGAAAAAACATGTACCTCTGTTGGACGAAGACTCTATATCCGGATAACAGAGGGATGGGTATCAGACTTAGATGGCAACCAGGGGTCCCGTAGGCAGGCCTTAGACAGGTGGGATCAGTCATGTGATCTTGTTTCAATCCTCTACTAATTTGTATCAGCCATACTGTTAATGATTTACTCTCCCTTGGTATCAGTTGAGATAGATAATGGTATGTCCTAGTGACAGGATTTCGTGATATCAATTGAGTACGTGATATCCTGTGAGGGACTTTAGGAGGGCTTGAGACTGGGTCTTGGTTCAGTCCAAAGACAGACATAGAAGACAGTGACAGGGAACTTAGGACTTGTATCAGAGATCTCCAAGTGTGTACTGCCTTCTTTTTCCAAATAAGTTAGAATCGACAGGTGTATGCTATTTTCCAATTAAAAACATTTTGTGTTCAGTGATGATGGGGATACGAATTCGAGTAGGGATTCTTAATCGGGGTAGCAGAGATACCAATATGGTATCAGACCAAATATGGGAATAGCAGTAGGTTGTATCAGAGGTTCACTATCTAGCATACATCTCATAGCCAAATCGAATTTCAACTTACACCTGTTGCATCTTCATCACTAGCAAATACCTGTCTAAATTCAGATGGAACAACCGCAGCAAGCTTACCAGTTAGTAAGCAAATGCCCACATCATGTAAATTGAACAGTCCTATATGTATATGTGTGCAGTTGGGGATTTACATTATGGTTCAGTCATTTGAAGTTAAGCCCCTTTTGAACCACAGCCTTTCTCTCCCTCGCCATCGTTAAACCTTAGTTTCTCTTCCTCTCAATCCATGCCATTACAAGCAACCAGGGAATACTTCCTCGAGCAAGGCATCGAAGATCTCCTTCCTCATTCCAGCAGTCCCTGGGAACCCATCGACTTCACAATCAATAGGTAACACTCATCCTTCTACTTATCAAGATGTAATCATAGGGTCCCAAGTAATTGAAATAATGTCTAAGGGAACGTAGGATAGGTATTTGGTTAATTTAATGACCATGGGTTATGCCAACATAGGAAGGTACTATATGGGTTGTTGATTTTCAGAGAGGATGGTTGCTATTGCATAGTATAATTCTATATATGGATATTTGGATTGGACATGACCAGGTATATGTGTCGAACAATGGAAGGAAATCAGGAATACAGTAATAGAATTAGCTCTATAATATAAAGTGCTAATAGCTATAGCCATCTTATATTACATATGTTTTGGAACTGCAAATAAGCTTAATGGCAACCGAGGGGTATAACATTAGATATGTGTGTCAGTGAATGCATGTTATGTGTGAAAGATTGGGATTGTGGGAATAAAGCCTAGACACCTGTATCCTGTTACTAGCAATATGGGGTAACAACAGGGTTTGTGTTCACCTATAGGAAGGGGATTAGATCAGTGCAATGGGGGTGTTCACGAATACCTGTGCAGGGGCAAAGAACTGCACCAATACAGCTGCAACAGATGAGTAAGTTGTTGGGTGTGTGCACAGGGGTACGTATCAGAGGCATAAGCGTGTGCCATCACGTTGAGTCTACGTCGGTGGGAAATAACAGGAAATAAAGAATATAAGACACATATGTGAGTACATATGGGTTATCTAAAAACAGATGGTTGCAGTTCATGTAAATAGGTAGCATGAAGGGTTGAAACAGACTAATGGGTTGGAGATTGAAGTATCGGTTTTATGTCCCTGTATGACAGATAATATTGGTAGATTAGATATCCACCTATCAACAGTAGGGATATCAGCCATGAGTATGCTGGAATAACAGTATGAGGTGAAATGGAAATGCATAGCTCAGGTTACATGAACCCGGTGTATACCTGTATACATTTGAGGATATTTGGACATGTATAGACTGAAAAAGGATTAAAGGATGAATATGTGTAGGTGTGGTCAATAGGTATTACAAGTTACATGCAAGGCAGCAGCCTACATACCAGGTACCAGTTTAGAGGTTGTGTGAGGGTTCATATGTATTTTATACCTGTCACAATAGTTGTCTGTTATGTGTCAATTTCCTGATGAAGTTTAGAACTGATGGTGTAGATGAATAGCAGGAACTTGAACTGAGATAAGTGAATATCCTACAAATATGCCAGGCACACTTTTCTTTGACCCACTAGATGGTTTTCTGGATTTACTTCATGGTGACAAATATAAATCTTATTGAACGAAAGAACCAGTCTCTACCCTTTAGTCCTATGCCTTATCTTGGTTGCATCAAGTGTCAGGTTGAGGAGATTACTCTTAAAATTTCCACACTTGAGATCTTTCAAGAAAACAGTTAACAGTTAGGAACACCAGGTATCATTAACAACATGTAATTTAAGATAGACATACCTAAAAGTCTTAATGACCAAATAGTTAGCTTCCCTTGTACTCTCAGTTGTGTATTAATCCTATTGAATTATCAAATAGGTCATTTGAGCTCAGACTTGGCATTGGATCTATTACAGCAGTTCGGGACCACAGGCAAGTATACCTTGCCTTCCTCTACAGTTTTACTTACATGCATTTCCTTTCATTTTTTTAGTCATTTGATTGTTTATGGACATGTACTTTTCGTGTTATTTTCTGTGGAGTTGTTTTATTTGTTTATAGCCATGTTCATGTTCTGGCCTTGTGTTTCACATTTGGAGTTCCCGTCAGTACTTTGCTTGATTTGTGTCATAGAACGGTTGCGTGTAGTGAACTGCCATAGCCTTGATTATCGTTGTACACAACCAGAGAGTCCACACTCGGGACGAGGGTTGTTTGGTGCACCAGAGAGTCCACACACGGGACGAGGGTGTTTGTCGTGATCAAATGGCACCAGAGAGTCCACACACGGGACGAGGGTTGACCATTTACACCAGAGAGTCCACACACGGGACAAGGGTGTCTTGCCGTGAGCTAGCCAGAGAGTCCACACTCGGGACAAGGGTTAGCGCTTAGTTGAAACCCGTGAGTCCACACTCGGGATGAGGGTTTGGTTTCTTCCATTGATCTCGTGTATTCGTTCATCCGGCAGTTCATTTACGCGTAGTTGTTCTAGTGTTCGTGTTAGTGTTCGTGGTCATTGGTCTTGTTCTTGTTCTTTCTTGTTTATTTCTTGCGCATGATAAAACTGTTAGATAGGCATGTATATTATATATCTTGCTATGTCCTCTGAGGACCTGATGATCTCCTCAGGTTAGCCGTGTTTGAGTTAGGAGCAGACCAGAGGGTTGAGCCAGCATCAGATCGCACCGCTTGCACTTGAGGTGGTCTAGATTAGCAGTTTTTATTTCAGTTAGTTACTCCATGTATTCTTCTATTTTTTCGTCTATTGGTAGTGGATTTGTGTCCACCGGACGTGACATTTGATACTTGATATTCAGTTTATTCATTATTATTCAGTTCATGTCTTTTTCTTGATCTTGGTTGTGGTGATTATTCTGTGGATGAGATATAGATTCCCGTGACTCTAGATTGCCGTGACTTGAGTATAGACAGCGTACTACCGCCGACACTGCGACCTAGGTTGGGCTTGGACTCGCTTCGTATCCGAAAAGCGGGTGCGGGTCGTGACAGTATGAGCCTATATGTATATATATGTGAGCTATATATTTATGTATGTGAGCCTATAGGTGAGCCTAGGTGTGAGCCTAAGTGTGGTGTTATGTGAGCCAATATTGTGAGTGATGGAGTGAGTATTGTGTGTGTGAGTGGTTAGCTAATGTTAGAATAATATATGGTAAGGTAATTTTGGGATAACCAACATGTGTCGTAAGATAGGTTAGATGAGCTAGGTACTAGGATTTTATGGTAGGTAATGTTAGTATAGGTTAGTGTCTAGCTATCCTAGGAAGCCTAGGATAGTATTCCAAGGTTAGAGTGGTATGTGCAAGGTATTGGTATTTACCTTGTAAAGGATAAATGCGGGTAATTGCCTATAGCTAAGGTAAGTGGTTTAGGGTTTAAGATGTGTTTAGGATTGGGTTCTCTTAGTTGGTAATGGTCAGAAATAGTGCTCCTAGACAAGTTTTGACTTCGGTTGACCATTTTGACCAAAAGTCAACAAAAGTCAACCGAGAGTCAAACTTAGCCTATAAGTGACTAAAATTGACCGAAACCAAACCAGAGTTGACTGAAAGTCAACAGTTGGTCAACATTAGACTAGTTTGACCTAGGGTTGACCTAGAGTTGACCAGGGTTGACCAGTTGACCAAAAGTCAACTGTAAGTCAACCTTTGACCCCGTTTGACCTAGTTTGACTTGGATTGACTTCCAGTGACCTAGTATGACCCAGTTTGACCAAGTTTGACCTAGTTTGACTTAGACTTGCATGTCATGACTTAAATTAGTTTCCTTTTTCATTATAAAATCCTGTTTGACTTATAGTATCTCATTTTAGGTTTGTAATTACTCTGAGCGTCTATTCACCTTATCAGCTCAGGACCACGGGTGAGTATATTCACTGATAGTTTTTATTGGCTTGATATCTACTATATCCGATTCTGTTGTAGTGTCTTACATGATTCCCGACACGATGGTTCACGGACTAGTATACGTCAGATCCTGTCATGAGATGTTATTCTCGAATTTTCTTAGTATATTGGTACGTGATATTTCGTGTTTCGTGTACTTATATAGACATCAATTTGGGAGTGGGCTGGCCCCCTGATTTTGAATCCCGTGTCATGACGTACCATGTCCGGATCCGTGATACTATTCGGGGATGGGGGAAATTATTAGGGGTTATGTGATCAAAGCCCCTTGTCACTATTATGCTTGCACCACTCTCACCTCACGTAGGGTGTAGCAGATACCTCCGTGTGCTTGTTATCCAGGTTGGCCGACATGACCCTTTCCAGAGATTTTTATGTGATTGTCGGGCTAAGTGGATAACCTGTCTTATAACATACCTAAAGCCGGAAAAAAAAAACATATCGCTATAATAATTTAAGGCACATTTTACAATTATTTATCTTATCTTATATCCTCCTCAGTTCTACTTTCAGTACTTTTCTCACCATGCTATGATATTCATTTACACACATGTTCTACATGCCTTTATACTGTACCTTGATTGGAGGCTAAGTTCTGTTCGGGAGAAGGGTTACAACCCCGGTCCTTGTTTGGTTTAAGGGTTGTAACTCGGCTTTCGAATAGTTCCCAAGTCATCCTATATCTTTGTCTTCTATTTCATTATACAGTCTCTTATAGAATTTGTCAATTCATATGGAACTGCTGTTGGTGTTTGTACTTGCTCATTTTCCTGACAGGATACCGTTGATATATTACAGATGACTCTGAGGCAGATTGCCCGACCTATTATGGGGTCGAGTTAGATGGAGTAGCCCAGGACCGTGGCTTGATAGTAGAGCCACTAGACTTTGCACATCCAGAGTAGAGTAGCTTAGTTAGATTTGCCTGGACTGCGAGCCAGCTAGTACTTTCAGACTGTAGTATTTTATATTATATTTTGTAACTCTGTGATGTTGTGTATATCTCTAGGCTTGTGTGGGATCTTGAACTTATTTTCTATTTTCATCTATCATATTTCCTTTCCATGCTATCTACCTTAGTTTTATTTTGTGATTGAGACTGTATTGCTATGTCACCTCCATTCGGAGTGTATATACTGTACAGGTACCTTTATACTGTTTAGTCGTAGTATTTACAGACCTTATATACAGTGTTCTATCGCCGATTCTGCGACGTAGGCTGGATATAACCACGTGCTCGTGCCCCTAGCCAGGGTACGGGTCGTGACATGAAGTCCAACCACAAGTCCAAATACAACATAGAAGATAAAGTCTACTAAAATAAAACTAATCTAAATCTCCTCAGTATCTAAGTCCTGGCTAGTGACATCCTGCTCAGCTATAGTCTCGGGCTCCTGTCTATAATAAGTGTCACAAATGGCCTCCTGTTCACCTACAATGTATCCAGTCATGAGCGGAGCAAAGTACAATCTACGATAATGAAACATGTACAACATGATAAATAAGTTAAGTACAAGAGAACATGATGAACATGAAAAGTAAATGCATAATCTGAACTTGAACATGAATATATAAACAAGTGAATCCTGACTTGTGATATGATTTGAAATACATACTAGAATATGTGACCGGCTGGGGGTAGCACATGAATAAGCAAAAGTAATGGGACGGCTTAGAGTTCCACGTGCACGATGTGAGACCTAAGCTATTCACATGAATCTTAGGTTGGACTTTGGTCACATATCTGTAGTATTTCCTCTCCCTAGGTGCAAGTAAAGAACATGAATCAAAGTACAAGACTATATCATATAACAACGTGTCCAATATGAAAGGAACATAACATATATAAAGTAAATGAGACAAGATCATAGAATGTACTTCCCTTGCTCTCGAAGATCGGGAATGGGGAGATAGTCTCTAGGTCCACCTGATTAAATTGGAAGTTGAATTAGATTAGGGATAATTTCCATTAGTTATGTTCTGCTAAGAATTTACTCTTGACCCTAACTAACTAGCCAAAATACTATTAATAACACTCATATCCTAGCTATAAAATAGATTAGACAAAGCCTACTTAAATATTTTTTCTATAGGGGCAATTAAAATATAACACTACTTGTACAAATAAATATTGACAAATATATAGAATTTATAACTAAGAATTTACTAAAAATTGTACTAACAAGTATTGACATTGTTAGAGAGTAACTTGACTCTCCTAAACTCAGGACAGACTCAGTCCAAATATTATGCCCAACCAAGTTTACACAATCTTAAAACTTCCTAAATCTTGGCCCAAGAGTACAATATCATTTGTTATGTTGAACTGTAACACCCCTGAATTTTTGAACTATATTTTTTTATTTATTTGACTTAAATAGGGTTGTATGGAATTTGTGAATATTTTTAATTTAAATAGTTATTATTATAGAAGGCCTTAGCCATGGTTAAGTTTTGGAGTACAAGATGACTACGGATTGTGGCACGGATAGTGTGATCGTGTGTTTTGACTAGTGTTTTAGCCATGGTAGGGAAGGTCGAGCCATATGTGTGTTCTAACTAAGAAAACTAGGCTAAGTTGTGACTTGACCCCTAAAATTGATTTATTTAGTTATTATTAAGATCATTGACTATTAGGTGACCCGCTTGCACCAATTTAGTCCGAACTAGACTCGAACCAAATTCAAGCCCATGTAGGCATGTAGTGAGACTAAAGACTGTCATTTAGACATATATTAGGTAGATGCATATATTTTGTATTCTGATGGATTAATATTTTTCCTAAATATTTGTATAAATTTATAATAAATGTGTTATTGATATTAAATGGATATTTTGGGAAAACTTTCCTAAAGTTATTGGGGCTATTTTGTTTACTATATAAAAACAAGTATAATTAATTTTTGGATGGTTACTATATTAATGCATATAAATTTATTATATAGATATTAATCATATGAGTTATTGTAAGCAAAATAGTTCTTAATTAAAGCCTTATAGTTATAAATGATAATTTCAGGATTTCCATAAGTATAGTATTTTATACATTTCCTTAAATGGTTCTAGGGATTTTTGGGTTAAGTATGATGTATTTATATATGTATGTGTTTATGAATATGTATCTATATATAGTATATAATGATATATACTAAAAAGAAAAAGAAAAAGAAAAGAGAACGAATATTTTTCCCTGCAGGAACAATATTGTTCTAAACCCGAGCCTTAACATCAAATTCGACCCAAAGCCTAATATAAACGCTAACTGTTCTCTCTCTCTCTCTCTCTCTCTCTATATATATATATATATATATATATATATATATATATATATATATATATATATATATATATATATATATACACGATAGACCGAGAGGAAGGAATTCCTCATCTAAACCCTAAAACCAACCTCTGCCACCCTTGCGATCAGCCCCTCACCTTCCCTGACATCCCAGCGACCTCCTTGGCCACCTGCACCGCCGCCAAGACCGTCGGAGGCCGCCCAAACCGCACGGTTAACAGCAACAGTCGTCGCAGTTCCAACATTAACCAACCCTACTTCAAGGTACCTTTTCACCCTATTCGTTCGATGAAATCCCGAACCGTAAAATTCTATGCGTAGTCTAGTTGACCCTCTTCCAACCTATTCAAGTAGATTTATTTAGTTAGGTTTGTGCATCGAGTGAAAATTCTTGAAAGTTTGGAAAAAATCACCGTTGAAATAACAGATGTTGGGTACATGAACACCTATGTTCGTCGTCTATTTGCGACCAGTATATTATAATATTTGAAAATCGGTTTAAAGGAACTTGTAGACAACCTATAGGGCTATAGAACCCTTTTTCTAGTTCTGATTGCATTGTTTATATGACGAGCAATCTGTTTTCCAAAACTGAGAAAAATCGCTTTTAAATTTGTTTTTAAAACTTTGAAAATCTCCGATACGACGTACGTCCCATCAAACCGGACCACTTCGTCGTGTACCAATTGCATCGAAAGATGCGTATGGTATATCCGGACATGTTGACTTTCGCAGAAGTTGATTTGGACATGTGTGCACGCCGAAATCAACCCATATCCGTCAAAAATTTTCGTATCAGCCTCTTTGCAAACTAACCCATAACTTCGTGCATGTTCGTCATCTCGAGACGAAACTTGCACCAACAGGACCGTATCATTTTTATGGTCATGTATGCCAAGTTTGGTCCGATTCTGAGAAGGTCGACCAAAATACTATTTTGGCGGGCCTGCGACCTGATCTAACGGGCAAATTTGTGCACGACCCATCGGAATCAAACTTTGGACATAAGGTCTAGTTTTTATCGTCAAACGGGGCCCGTAGACATGTAGTTTGAAGACTTTAGAGACCGTAGGTGCTGGCACGCTTTTCGGTGCAATATGAATCTAATGACGGACACCATTTTGATCTAAAATTACCGTTTTGCCCCTGTATCCAGAATTGGACTTATGGGTAGCCTATTCTAGCTAGTTTGCTTATTATGGAAATGTTGGGAATGTCTATTTTAGCATCCGGAGGCGTTTGCGGGAGTTCAGGTTTCGAGACTCATTGATTTGACGAGTTGTTTGCGGTACTTTTTTGCTACCACCAGACAAGTATACCTTATCAACTTTGTACAGTTTACTTACATGCATGCTCTTATTATTATTTCTTATTTATGTCTTTTTTTCTTTTCATATTTACTATCTTTTCATGGTTTATTTCTATGTCTCTTACCTGTTATCACTTATCTTTGTCATTAGTTGTATCTATATGTTTCCACACATGATTTCGATAGTGTTATTACTTGAGTGACTTGTCTTGATCACCTGGCCATGATACTTTGACTTGACCTCAGGTTCCATGTTACTTTTACTTGACCCTCTACCGATACTAGGATTGACTACTTGACCACTCTCGACTCGGGAGACCCACGGCAGGGCTACGATAGAGACTCATTATAGTTAGGGAGTACCACGACAGGACTACTAGCTACAAGATCGGGAGTACCACGGCAGGGCTACAGTCATTCGACTCTTTTGTAGTCAAACTTAGTATTACTTTTCATATGACATGTCATTATCTATAGAGTTCTTCCATGTGTTCATTTTGTTTCTCGTAGTTGTTTTCTGTTTTTCTTGCATGTTATATACTGTCATAGTAGGCTTGTATATTATGTATCTTGCTAGTCCTCTGAGGACCTGGTGATCTCTCCAAGCTTAGTTAGAGAGGAGGACTACCCAGAGGTATACGGTTCTGGAGTCGAGACAGGTGGCGTACCTTCGTAGGAGGACGAGATAGTGGCTGAGGACTTCTCTTGAGACATGTCTCTTTATTTATAGATTTCCTACTTTATTTCTTTTACTTTTAGTAGACATGTAGTTGATTACTTTATTTTCTCTATACTGTGGTTTCGGGATGTCTTATCCGCACAGTTATTATTTCTATTTCATGTTGGACAGATCTTTTTCATTAGTATTATTTTATTAGACTTGATATCTCGTATCTTATTTTTTGTGTGGATGAGATTAGATGTAACCTGTGACTTGTATTGTATTGCTGGGTTGTTATCATGATTTACAGCTTAAGCATTTCGCTAATGGGCTTACTTTGAGATTTGGTCCATTGGTGAAGTGTTGCTGGCATGTACTGTATCCTAGTCCTATAAGTATTTTGGGACTGGGGTGTTACTTGAACTCAGCAGGAAGCAACACACAATGTATACAGAAACTAATTTATACTAAACTTAGCTAATATTCCATAAAGCCTAGCCTCCTCTTATAGTCCCTTCACATACATAACCAATCTGTCACAAATGGAACAAAAACTTGGCAATGCACTAATACTCCAAAGTTTATAACAACCATCCTTAACTGAAACTTAGCAACAATCCACAATTGAATGTTCAACAACGTTCAAGAAACACCATATACTGCAAGTAAAATCTGGCTACAACCAACAGTTAACCCAACCCACGCCAACTCTAAAAATTTCAAATCATCCATCATTTGGCTTGGCAACTCAAAACACACACAGAGAACCCGAAAATTATACAAACAAAACTGATTTCGAATAGGGACTTATACAAACCAAAGGATAAAAGATTCAAAAGTAGGCAAATTATACAAACCGAATGACAACAAATTCAAATTAAGAAATCCCATCCTTGCTAACTCTATTCCAATCACAGAGAAATCATTATTTGGAAACGCACCCATGGTCACGCACATAGGACACAACGCAACCACTGGACACGAACACAACTGTCCCGATCCCGACCCTGTTCAATACTCTATCAATTTCCAGTTTGATTCGACACAATCAACAACATTAACAGAAGGTGAAGTGGTATCTGGAAAGTAAGTTATCTCCAAATTGATGAGAGTAAGAGTAATTGGTGTCCGCACTGTCCTTTGCATATCAGACACGAATAGGTCCTCGTTTAGGCATTAAAACAAACACTTGATCAGCAATGATTCAAGAAGATCATTCATGATCATTCATGATCCCAGAAAATCAAACAAAATCAAGAAGAATCTCAAATTCAGTACTTGAGGATTGGTCATTTCAGAAATTGAGATCCGTAGAGTTATCAAAAGGAATTCAGATTGAACTTTCACCTATGCTAATGCGAACTTAACCGAAGCAGTAAGTCCCAAATTAATCCAGTCAATCTCGACAGCAATTCTTCCTACAAATTCACTCGTTCACAGAGGCGAATAATCGATCAATTGAACGTTCGAAGAGCAGACCTGTTACTTCGAGCTCAAAATAGAGTAAATATCAAGACTCATCGTGATTTTGGATCGATCGAAGGAGAAGGATGATGACGATCTCCGAGAGAGGACGTCGATGAGAGGTCGTAAACTGATCGGAGAAGAAAATCGGCGGATCGTCCTCGATCTAGGTCTGCGGATGCTCGATCAGTGGATCGAATCAAGAAACACATATCACGAGCAAAATCAAGATGAACTCACTGATCGTCGTCGCAAGAGTGAATCGCCGAAACGTCGACTAACCGCTCATCGTCGTCGATGAACTCGCCTCGCCGTCGCCGGAACGGGGTGAAGCCTAGCCGCCGTCGGAGAAGGAAATTGCCACAGAGAGGAAGACGAGTCCTAGCCGTGGGATGTTGCTGTCGTGAAAGAAGCTCTCGCCATGGCCAGATCCAAATTTAAGATTAGAGTTTGAGGAGAATTGGGGAAGAAGGAAATGGGGATGGAGTTGCTCTGCTCTTTGAGTTTTCTTAACAGAAAAAAGTAAAAGAAGAAAGAGTGAAGACTTTATATAAGGTTGAAGTCAGTTATTTGGCTTGGGGAGCAGGAAACGAAATGGGAGGGAAAATAAAATTTTGAGCTGTTCTTTGAATGAACAGTGGAGTGGAATTGGTTAGTTAGAAAATGTTGGTTTAGTAGTTGATTAGGAACTAATCCATAATCACTAGTCTATTAATAGCGAACACATAGGTCCTAATGATACCTATTAGAATATTTGTATTCCACAAAAAAATTAAATCAAAATAATATCAAGAAATTCCAATTTTATTTTATTTGGGAAAGCGGGGTTACATTGGGCCTCCTTTGTGGTACTTGTTGATCCCCACTGGTTTTGTTTGGCCACATTTATTTGAGGAGCCGGAGGATCTGTCATACCTCCAACTGGATGGCCCGCACCCATAGATCCGGGGTCTTAACTCACTAGTGACTTTATTTACCTTATCACTCGTAGTTTTTTTGAAATGCTCGGTGAAACGCACAGTACTTTGTTCACGCTATATTGCATGCTTGTTTGGCTCACTGCCTCCCAACTTCCATTGAATAAATAGAAGAAATAATACGCATCCGTGGCTCGATCTATCGATCTTCCGCCACCCAACTAGGATCTTATACATCTCCTCGGTAACCATAAGAGCCACTTGAGTTTAGTCTTATAACTCGTAGTTAATATTATTCTTTTGTTGCTTAGCCAGAGCATGTGTTAGTCCTACTCTTTTGAGACTTTTTCTGAATTAGTGAGCATGATTTATATATTAAACCATAGTTGGTATAGCGATCATGTACATTTATACTCCACTAGTGTAGTATTAATTTGTCCTACTAGCTTCATGATCATATATGATATAGTATTCTAGGATGCCTCTTTACTTTCATGTATAATATACTCTTATCATTTGATTGATTGGATTGAGATGCTAGGATTGTCGGCCTTGTGACTGACATTGTTTGCTTGTTAGATTCTACACACTTGTCTTCTAGACAGTTGTGATCGCTGAACATCGTTTTAATTCCCTATTCGGTATAGTTGACCATGTTCGTCCCTATATTTTCTCAATATTCTGTGAGCCGGACGTGACACATGTTTCCCTTGTAAATGAAAAGGAAACGACTACCATAATTAGTGAGCACTCTGAGTAGAGGGCAAAGTTTTCCATATTGCAACCCTCATTTTCCTGGAGTTGTCTTTGCTAGGGATTATAACCTCTATTATAGTCAGTTCAATTTATATCATACTAAAATGATCCAACATAGAAGTTTATAAATCGAGGAAAACAAAAGGTCCTATACCAAACAGATCAGAACCCACAATGTACAAGAGAAGGAGGAGGAGAAAGGGGAGGAGGTGGTGGAGAGAGACTTACCTGCCGGATCGAGGAGAGTGATCGAGGAGAGTGATGGACAGTCGTGGTGGTCGATGGAGAGGAGGAGCTCCAAAGGGGGAAGCTAGGGCTAGGACGCTGGAGGAGGGGGAGCTAGGGTTAGACAAGAGGAGGGGGAGCCAGAGCGCCAGAGGTTTTCTGTTCAGGTGGAGATGAAAATTAATGAAAATTTTGAGAGAATGTGGGGAAAGCAATTGTTGCCTGCTAGTATTGAATAATTACTGACGTCTCAAAGACGACGTCGCTAAATATTGCAAATAATAAATTTTTAGCGACGTATAGCCCGATATATGTAGCTAAACGTCCATAATATTAAATTTTTAACTCTTAGCGACGTTTGTTTCTATAGTACCTAACAATACTGGCTACTAGTCGTAAGTCGTTGCAATCAGCAACGTATTTCATCGGAATCACTAAATTTCTAGAATTTAGCAACGTCTGGTGTTCGAGTAACACACACTACCAAAATAATTCATATTACCGACGCAATTAGCGACGTTTTAAGAAAACGTCGCAGGGAAAAAACAATTTAGCGACGTTTTTTTATTACGTCACCAAACGTCGTTATTAGCGACGGACAGCAACGTTCTGCGACGTATTTAAACTACGTTTGCGTTTTAAACAGATAACGTCGCATATAAGTCGGTAAACGTCGCTAATATTAGCGATATTAGCGACGTTTACCGACGTATATGTTAATTCATTGCTAATATCACTTATACTAGCGACGTTTACCGACGTTTTTGTGTGACGTCGCTAACTTGTAAATATAGGTCAGGTTCGATTTTCATTCCCCCCATTATTTTCCCCCCAATTATTTTCCTTCCCCCCCGACCCCGAGCCGGCTTCCCCCACCCCCTCGGCCCCCGACCCCCACCGACCTTCGGTGACCGCCGCTCTCCTCCTCCGGAGACCGTCGACCCCCCTCCTCCCCCTCCACCGCCGCTCCCCCTCGCCGTCGCCAGAGCCAGCTCCAGTTCGCCAGAGCCAGCTCCAGCCACCTCCACCGCCGCTCCCCCTCGCCGTTCGCCAGAGCCAGCTCCAGCCACCTCGACCGCCGCTCCCCCTCGCCGTCGTCGCTCCCCCTCGTCGTCACGGTCAGGTAAACCCTAACTCTAACCGGCTCGACACCTCAACACGAGCCTGTGCACGTTTCTTGTTTGGACACCTCGTGTCTAGTTTGCTAGACACGAGACACCCCCCTGACATATGTATAAACCTTGTGCACACATTAATTGATATGAATTTGGGTTTTTGATTCGAATTGAGGGTTCTTCACATATTTTCTGAAACTGTCCAGTTTGAGCATTTTCTAAAATCTTTTAAGTAAATTAAATTGTTAAATAATGTAGATTCATGATGTTTAAGATGTATACAATATCTGATATGTTAGTTTACATGGCCGAGGTTCATGGAATGCAAGTTTGGGTTGTATTTATTCAAATTTGGGTTCGAAAAAGGGATTTTCTGATTACATGTATTGTTCTTAGATTAAAGCTATATGTGTAGCATCTTGAATTGTGAGTGGGGGTTTGAATGCGCTGTGATTTGGAATTGTGAGTGGGGATTTGAATGTGTACCTATATGTGTAGCATCTTGAATTGTGAGGGGTAATATAGAATCTGTGTTTTATTTTTTTTTATTTTTTTTACAATTTTAGCGACGTTTAGCGACGCTTACTGACGTTTATCGACGTCATTTTCCGACGTTTACCGACGAGAAGCTGCAAAAAATACATTTTTCCGACGTTTTTTCGACGTTTACCGACGACTAGCTGCAAAAAAATGTACAGGTCTCCGACGTCTAGCGACTACAATCACGTCGCTATATTACCGACGAAACGACGGTAGACGTCGGGAATTATTCCAGGACTTCACCGACGTGTAGCGACGACATATACGTCGCTAATATACCGCCGACACGACGGTAGACGTCGATAACTCACCGACGTACAGTTACGTCGCTGGATGTCGGTAATTGAGACGTTCAGCGACGTTTTTGTAATCAGCGACTAAGGAAACGGCGACAAAACTTAAACGTCGGTAATTGCGTCGGTGCTTCATATTAGCGACGGATTTTATTGTTTTAGCGACGTTTTTTGTGCGTCGCTAAAACCACTTATTTTGGTAGTGACATAGCGTCGCTAATATTTGATTTATTTTAATAGTTGACTAGAATATGTGTATGGTATAATGTCATGTACAATCGTAGGAGGCAAGCATGTGTCATCGTCAGTGATTTCTTAACTCCTCCACTAAATGTGTATGAAATAAAAATCCATCATTTCTAGGCATGGCCTACTGTTTGTCTTAATTTTTTGTTAGGAAAGAAAATTACAGGGACTAAGGTTCAAAAGTTAGAGGAACCTCGACAAATTTTCAAAAAGCTCAACGGACCCGTTACAGAAAATCCATATTTATGCATTTCCAATGCATTACAGTAACAAGAACCCTAATTACCATGAACCAGTCAAGGAAACTAACGAACCCTGATTACCATTTTTTTAATGTAATTGGTGCTTCTTCCGCGTATCGCTAAATATTGTATATTATACAGTTTGAATCAGTAAACAGGTTTCAAATTTTCATTCTAAGCAACAAATATAAATAACCCAGTCGAACAATTTATTATGAAGTCATAATATTAATTCACAAAGCCTACGTTTCTCTAGCTTTGCAAAGGATTGGCCAGGAGATGGTGAGTTTGATACTTGCTTCTATGCTGTTGGCATGGGCTTTACTCCTTCGAAAGTTGCGGCAGGCAGAAGTTGCCGGCAGCGGTCGGCAGCTCCCACCAGGGCCAGCACCATGGCCTGTCGTGGGCAATATCTTCCAGTTGGGCTCCTCGCCTCACCATTCATTCTTCCGGCTGGCTGCCAAGCATGGCCCGGTCATGACTATCCACCTCGGCGCCATGAGAACCGTGGTGGTTTCCTCCGCCTCCACAGCCAGGGAAATGTTCAAGGTGCACGATGCCGTGCTGGCAGGCCGAATGATTTACGAGTCGATGAAGCTGAGCTCCGGCAGAGAAGGCTCCATTATCACCGCACAGCTCGGGCCCCACTGGCGCATGCTGCGACGGGTGTGCGCCTCCCAGTTCTTCACCAATGCCCGGATCGACTCGATGGAGATCAACCGTCGTCAGTGCCTGGGCTCGCTAGTACTCAGCATCGAGCAGACCGGCAGGCACGGGGCCTTGCCGGTTGACTTGGGCCACCACTTCTTCCTCATGGCCTTCAACCACATCAGCTACCTCACGCTATCAAGAAATTTCCTGGAAACTGATTTGCAAAACGGAATCGAATTCTTCGAGTACGCCAAGATGATCATGGAGTTGGCAGGGAAGCCTAATGTTGCCGACTTCGTGCCAGCTCTTCGGTGCCTCGACCCGCAAGGCATACAGAGAAAGATGGACTACCAGGTCGGGAGGGCTTTAGCTATCATGTCCGAGTTCCTGGAGATCAGGATCAAGAATACAGAAGGCAAAGGGACTCACCATCACCATGAAGGCATCGGGATGCAAAGGAAGGATTTGCTGGATATGTTGTTGGAATTCGAAGGCAACGGGATTGATGAGCCGGCTAAGTTATCGAGCAAGACCATTCTCAATTTGATCCTGGTAAGAAACCAATAGATATCATGCAAATTGAACACAAAAATTTGGAACAATATAGTTATGTACATGAAATTGTGTTATAAACGTATGATCAGGAACTATTTATAGCTGGGACCGACACAACGACGAGCACGTTAGAGTGGGTGATGGCGGAGCTGCTCCGCCACCCGTCAGTCAAGAGCAAGGTGCAAGATGAACTCTCCATGCTCGCGGGAACAGCCGACAGTCCCCGGCAGTTTGCGGAGAGGGACATCGTCAGCCTCGACTATCTGAACGCAGTCGTGAAGGAGACGTTGAGGCTGCACCCCCCCTCTCCCTCTCCTGGTTCCTCACAAAGCCACCAATGCGTGCACCATGCTCGGCCACCACATACCACAAGACACGCAGATCCTCGTCAACGTTTGGGGACTGGGAAGGGAAAGTAAGTCGTGGGTGGATCCTGCGGCCTTCAGGCCGGAGAGGTTCATGGAGGAGGCGAGTTCCGTGGATTGGAAGGGTCAGCACTTCGAGTTCATACCTTTTGGATCGGGGAGGCGGATGTGTCCTGCCGTGTCCCTCATGTCGCGGATGCTGCCGCTGGCCATCGGAACGCTGCTGCTTGCCTTCGACTGGTCACTGCCAGAGGGTGTGACTCCGGAACATGGATATGAGGGAGCACATTGGAATTTCACTTCGGAAAGCTGTGCCGTTGAGAGCGATCGCGCGGTACACCGCAAAGGCGAGGTGAGAAATTCAACGTAGAGTGGACTAGGGTAGACTGAGATGGATTAAAACGTCATGGACTCATATAAACCAAAAAAACCAATATATATATATATATATATATATATATATAATTATATATAAAATTAGGTGAGATTGGAGCCCAACTTTTTTTTTTTAAATCACACGCACACATACAATTGGGGGACTCGAACCTTGATTTTAGTGTAAACACTAAGTTTTCTTTGACACTAATATCGTAACCTTTGACACTAAATCTAACATTTAGTGCAAACACTACGGTTGCGTTGGGTTCATTGTAATGTAATCGTAATCGTAATCGTAATGGAATGGATTTGTAATGTAATGAGTTTGTAATGTAATGGAATTACAATACATTACTATGTTTGATTGAAAATGTAATCAACCATGTAATATAATACTAATGCATCATGTGTTTGGGTTTACCATGTAATGTAATTTGAATTTATATTTTTTTTAAATACAACATAAAATTAAAAAGTTGATCAATAAAAAATTCCAAAAATTAAAAAAGAAAAAAAGAAAAAAAGAAAAAAAGAAAAAGAAAAGAAAAAATAATAAATAACAAAAAAGGGGGAAAATGGTTTGTTTTCTGCCAAAAAAGAAAAAACGAAAAAAAAAAGACAAAAAATACAAAAGACAAAAAATGACAACGAACAAAACGGAAAAAAAACCAAACATGAAAAAAGCGATAAAAATAGAAAACGACAAAAAAAATCAAAAAGGACAAAAAAGGTGTGAAACCATCAAAGTGACCAATAATGATAAGGAAAATGACCAAAACAAAAAAAATTGACAAAAAAAAACAAAAAATGAAAAAATGACGAAAAAAAACGACCAAAAACCAAAAAAAACGAAAAAAAATGAAAAAAAATGACAAAAAAACGATCAA